>PVJX010017244.1:0-38753 GCA_004027295.1 Dolichotis patagonum | reverse complement strand
AAGTTGGATCAGGAAGATGTAAAAATGCTGAACAACCCAATTTCTATTACTGAAATTGAAAATGTAATTAAGTCCTTGCCAACAAAGAAGAGCCCAGGCCCAGATGGATTCACTGCAGAATTCTACAAGAAATACAAAGAAGACTTAATTCTGACACTCCTCAAACTTTTCAATGAAATCAAAAGGGAAGCAATTCTTCCTAAGTCATTCCTGGAGACAAATATTACTTTAGTACCAAAACCAGAGAAACAACCAACTAAAAAAGAGAACTATAGGCCAATCTGACTAATGAACATACATGCAAAAATTCTCAATAAAATATTGGCAAACAGAATGCAGCAAATCATCAAGAAGATTATACACCATGACCAAGCGGGATTCATCCCAGGAATGCAGGGATGTTTCAACATACGCAAATCAATAAATGTAATTCACCATATCAATAGAGCCAAAAGCAAGAACCACATGATCATCTCTATAGATGCAGAAAAAGCTTTTGATAAAGTCCAACACTCATTCATGATAAGAACCTTACAGAGAATTGGAATAGAAGGTCTTTACCTCAATATGATAAAGGCCATCTATGACAAACCAATAGCCAGCATCATATTAAATGGTCAAAAACTGAAAGCCTTTACCTTAAAATCATGCACAAGACAAGGATGTCCATTATCACCACTGCTATTCAACATAGTACTGGAAATACTAGCCAGAACAATAAGACAGGAAAGAGAAATAAAAGGAATAAAGATAGGAAAAGAGGAAGTTAAATTATCATTATTTGCAGATGACATGGTACTTTACATAGAAGACCCCCAAAACTCTATTGAAAGACTCCTAGATATAATAAATAAATTCAGCAAGGTAGCTGGATACAAAGTCAATACTCAAAAATTGATAGCATTTCTATACACTAACAACAAAAGTACTGAGAGAGAAATAAGAGAAGTCACACCCTTCACACTAGCATCCAAAAAAATGAAATACTTAGGAATTAATCTCACGAAAGAAGTAAAAGACCTATACAGTGAAAATTATAATTCCCTGAAAAAGGAAATTGAACAGGACCTCAGAAAATGGAAAGACATCCCCTGTTCATGGATAGAAAAAACAAACTGTGAAAATGGCCATTCTTCCAAAATTACTATACAGATTCAACACAATCCCAATCAAAATATCACTAACATACCTCCTAGATCTAGAGAAATCACTCCTAAAATTCATCTGGAACCAGAAGAGACCTAGAATAGCAAAGACAATTCTAAGCAACAAAGGCAAGGCAGGAGACATCACAATCCTTGACTTGAATTTATTCTACAAAGCTACAGTAATAAAATCAGCATGGTACTGGAATAAAAACAGACCTGAAGATCAGTGGAATAGATTGGAAGATACAACCACAACCACAAACCCACTCAACCACCTTATCTTTGATAAAGGGGCCAAACATGTTCACTGGAAGAATGACAGTCTCTTTAACAAATGGTGCTGGAAAAACTGGCTATCCACATGCAGAAGACTAAAACTAGACCCATGCCTATCACCATGTACTAAACTAAAATCTAAATGGACCAAAGATCTAAATATTAAAACAGAAACACTAAATCTGCTGGAAGACAAAGTGAGTAAAAATCTCAAAGATATAGATAAGTCAAAAGAGATTCCCAGCAGAGTGAAAAGAATACCCACAAATTGGGAAAAAATCTTAATGGACAGTCCCTCAGACAAAGGACTTCTGTCTAGAACTTATAAAGAATTAAAAAAAATCAGACCCTCGAAATTCAAAGACCCAATCCAAAAATGGGCATCTGAAATGAATACACAGTTCTCAGATGAAGAAATACGAATGGCAAATAAATACATGAAAAAATGTTCATCATAATTTCTCTCATAATCATGAGAGAAATGCAAATTAAAACCACACTGAGATTCCATCTCAGTCCAGAAAGATTGGCCAAGATAGAAAACAGTACCAACAACAAGTGTTGGAGAGGCTGTGGGCAAAAAGGAACTCTTCTGCACTATTGGTGGGAATGTAGACTCATGCAACCACTGTGGATGTGTCTGGAGATTCTTCAAAAAGCTGGATCTGGAGGTCCCATTTGACCCAGCTATCCCACTTCTAGGCATATTCCCAGAAGATCTGAAAACATCATACCACAGTGATATATGTGCACTCATGTTTATAGCAGCACAATTTGTAATAGCCAGATCTTGGAAACAACCTAAGTGCCCATCAACTGAGGAATGGATAAAAAAGTTGTGGGATTTCTATACAATGGAGTACTACTCAGCTATAAAGAATGATCACATTGGGATATTTATAAATAAATGGACACGACTTGAGACCATACTCATAAGTGAAATAAACCAAACTCACATGTGTATATACCGTATAGTCTCCCTAGTATGAGAGTTGGTAAGAGTATATAAGATTTTATGGTAATCATGAGTCCCGATCTCATAGCTTTGAAGCCTTTTAATGTTTTCATTCATCAGTTGGAATGGTTTTATTCTGTTTTGTTTGATTATATCATGCGTGATGGTATAAACAGCTGTTTTGAAGAGAACAAAACATTTTGACAGCTATTGCTGATTTAATACTGTCCTTCTTAGAAGTCCTACCAAGCTTCTATTCTTCTATTTCCATTGGTTCTATCACATTGTGTCTTATTGGGATTTGAATGTGTGAAAGTATAAACAAATTTTTTTATTGAAAATGAGATATTATAGTACCCATTGATCATTCTCTGTTATTAGGCTCAGAATGTCCTGTAATTCTTGCACTCTTTGAATGGTTTTATATTTTTTTGTTATGTTTGATATTATTGTATTTGAAACTATGCTCAACTATAGCAGAGAAAGAGATATTGTGATAGCTACTATTAATGTCTGGTTGTCTTAATGTTAAGTATTGTGTTGCCTATGTTGTCCAGTTCCAATCTGCTTTGTACTGACCTCTTTTGTCTTATTCTCTTTAAAATAAAATGGAAAAAAAAAGTTTGTTGAGTGAATACATGAATGCATTAATAAATTTGTGCTGTTACAGTGGTCCTTGTAATAAAAATGGAAGATATTGACAATAACTAATTGGCTATCAATTATCTCTAAAAGGGTAGCCGAAACTAGTGTCAATAAATCCACATTATTTCTTTTTCTTTAATAGCATACTAAGAACGTGATGAATACATAGTTATAATAAAAGCATTCTGCTCCAGAAAAAAATATTCGTTCTCATTTAGTTTCCATTCTTATTTAACTCAGGGAGTTGGTGTTGGTGTTGCTACCAAGTAGCCTTAGATGCCAGTTTAAGCTGAGTAAAATGGACTCATTCTGAAAGCACTGAAGAAGAGCTTTTTCTGATGAGGTGTAATCTACAGTATAACAGTTATTAATAGTTTTAACAAGTCATTATATTACACTGAAATGCAATTTTAATAGCTCAATGTGATTTATGTAGTAAATGTCTTCAATTTCAAGTACAAATGAAATGTATATACTAGTGATAGATACTTAAAGTCCATTCAAGACCACGGTTTCCCTCTGTGCCCTCTGGGACCTTCGGCGAACCACTTAAGACATTTCTTCAGGTGTAAAGCAGCATGGTATCTGTTGTGCACGATTCTTGTAGTAAATCAGATAAATCTCATTTAACTACATTGTCTTAGTTACTTTCTCATCACTGAAACACAATACCTAACACCCACCGCTCTAAAGGAGGAATAGCTTATTTTGGGCTCACAGTCTGAGGAGGAGGTTTCAGTCCATAGTCAGCTGGCTCCAAGTCAGAGCAGCGTGGTAGAGGAGAAAGGGCCCCAGGCTTCACCTCCCAAACATTGTCTGGCTGTAAATTCGTCAGTGGAGTAATCCACCATTGAGTATCATGCCTCCATGAACCAATCACCTCTCCAAACCCTCAGCTATGCTGAGGCTTTATGGAGATATCTAGATATCTAGATATAAACAGTAACTTAAATTTATTTCAATTAAATTTTGCTAGGCACTGAGAAGGTTTCTCATTTCAGACACGTTACTAACAAGCTAAATAAGCTCTGATCAACTTTTTCGTAAAGAATACTGAAAGATAGCCTGAAGGTGTAGCTCAAAGGTGCTTTCCTAGCTTATGCAAGGACCTTAATTTGATTCCCAGTACAACCAAGAATAAAAATAGTCAAAGATAACTGAGTCACCATACATATTACATATGTAAGTAATATAGGAAATTTTTGAAACTATAGCTCATGTGGGTTACAGTTGTATTGATGGGACGAGTGCAAGTATGTATACAAGTGGGGTGTGTGTGCGTGTGTGTGTGTTTGTGTGTGTGTGTGTGTGTGTGTGTGTGTGTAGTTGACTTTCTGCAGTGAAGGTCCAGGCATCTTAGAGTTGGCTGACAATGTTGTGCAGGAAAACATTGAAACAAAAACAAAACACTTTTCTTGCCTTCCCTGAAGGTATTCCCCAAGTTTAATTCTTCTCTGGCTTGCTCACTGGCTCCTTTCCTTTCCTCTGTGGATTATAATCATAAGGAAAATAGATCCAATGGCTAACTGAAGAATCCAAACTGGGGAGATTACACCCAAAGCAATATGAATCCTCACACAACAGTGGTATCCAATCAATGCAACTGTCTGAAAAGCTCTATTTTGACCAATTTCTATGCTACCAGGGGGTTATGGTGTCTTCAATCTCTGTCTTCATTGATTCTTCCCCATTGGCAATCATTCCTAAATCTGATCCATGCTTAGTTTGTAAAACTTTCCATCTATTTGTCCTTGCTTTTTTGGCCTTCAAGATCAAATTTCTCAGGACAGGTTTTACATATTGTCTTTGGTTTCTTATTCTCTATTTTTTCACTACACATAATCTGGAAATAACTTCCATATACAATTTAAATATACCATTAAGGATCAAATTATTTTTTCTCATTTTTTTACTGATAATTCTATATTTTTCTTGCTACATGTTTACCACTTTCTTGTTTGGAAAACCCTATTCTAAGGCTTGCTGAGCTATCTTATAAAAAGTCTTCTCCATGAGATTATGAATTTTGAGGCTCTACCCTCTTTTACATTCTTATAAATCTCTTCATACAACTGTTTCTTCTTAGCAGCAGCCTTCCATTATAAAGGAAAGGATGGAAAGTTTGTGGTAGCCATCTGAGTTACTTACCTATCTTCAGCTCAGTTTCTTCACAGGTAAGTTGAGGATACAATAATACCTGAAGCATAGACGTGTGAAAACTAAAGAAGTTAATGTACACACAGAATTTAGAACAGTTCCTGACACATAACAAGTGTTATATGAGTGTTTACTATAGTTGTGTTAGTGCTATTCACATTGCACATGTGTGTGTTGGTTCTAAGTCTTACCCCAGTTTAATTAATATTATACTTAAATGGGTATATGGTAGATCACATTGCAAATTTCTTGAAAACTAATGTGGTGGTTTATTAACATATGCCACATATTGTTTTGCACACCGTAGTCCCGTAGGTAATATCAAACTTCTTCCATTGGTGAATTTCTATTTTCTTTTACTTTGTACATTTGCTAAATTTTGCTCTCATAGGTTATGTAATCTATAAATTAAGATTGTATATAAAACATTTTTGAAAATTGTGCCCTGGAAATATTTTAATTTTGTTATGAAACCAACATGCTATCTCATTTTTTTCCTAAAACATTAATTCTTAATCTAGATGGGAAGTTATCATAGCATGGATTTTAGACCACTGATGGCCCACAAATGCCTGCTGACTGGTCTTTGGGCTTGCCACTTATAATTTGCAGGTTTATAGTAAGACACCATCTGTGCTTTTGTTGCTGCCATGATTTCATAATCTATTTATGATGGTCAATAAAATCCAAATATTACTTCAAGGGTACACCATTTATGCTGGTAATTCTAGAATTTATTTTATTCTTGTGCTGAGCAAAAATGGGGAGATGAGGGTCTCACTACATTTTAAGTACAGCAACTGACCCAAGACTGATGGAGGGTGGCATCCATTCCATCAGGAAGCATTAGAACAGGAAAAGATGAGAACACTTCAAGATTTTCTTACTTAATCCACTTAATCACAAAAAAACTTTCCTTTTGATCAGCAGCATATAATTATGTCCTTCTCTTTGAGTTACCTCAGGCCTTCACTGAAAAGGATGGAAACCAAAATGTGACCCACCTGAGTCTACTGACAGTCCCAGCACACACACCGTGTTTTCAGTCCTGTGGAATCTACTTTAATTCCAATGAAGCAATGTTGTGTCTCTACTATTATTTATTTCTCCCATTTCAATGTAAGCACCAATTACTCTGGAAACCAACTTGACAATGCATAACTTCTCCATTAGGAATATTTTATGAAGCCCATAGTTATGAATTCATTTGCTATTCACTATAATGGCACATATGATAATGAATTCATTTACTATTCATGTGGATAACACAAACACTATTTAGTAACTGGTTAATGAACTGAGTGAGGCTCCTTATCTTTCATTGGCTTTATAAGCAGCATACACACTTACTTAAATTATCAAATTCCTTTTAGCTTGATTTTACATATATTAGCTGGTTTTTGTTCTCCAATATCCAAATGTACAGGTGGAGCAATGGGCAGCTTTCTCTGGATGGTGGAAACCCAACAACAAAGTGCCATGCAGTGTGGCTATAGAGTAACCAAGAGGCAGGCTGTCCAAATTCATCGCAGGCCTGATTTGACTTTACTGTCCTGACAACTGAAAATCACTAAAACAATAAATACTACTTAGGAACACAGCTCTGAGTTAAGCTAGCAGTGCCCATTTTAAAGACTAAAAAACAATAAGAGCAGCAGGCTAATTTGTTCAAGTTGACATAGTAATTAAGTGAAAAAGCTGGAGCTCAAACTGAAATAGTTGTATTCAGAGCCCATAGCATCCCATGCATGCCAGAGTCTTAGCTTTCCTTTACAAAGCAATATTATGTGTATATCTTACCTAATAAAATCCTGTTGTAAATTACCAAAATCCCCTTAAGCAATTTGCAAAATTAAAGTGCCAAACAACTTCAATAACCTACATTAAATTATTAAACCAAGAATTGACATGAGCCAGCTACATTCTGTGTGTAATTTGAGTTGCAATTACTAATTACTTTTAGGTAGAGTACAAACTATGAATTCCAAGAAGAATTTTGGTTGGAACCCGTATCTATAAGATAAAATAACTTTTAAAGTGAAATGGAAAAGAGAAATATAGAGAAAAGAAAATAAATTTTTCTCCCAGCAAAGTGAAGACTGTGAAAAGAAGCCAGATCTGATATAGATAGACCTATACTAGGTTATCACAGTAGATTTTCTCTTCTCAAATAACAATGACTAACATGTACATTTGCAAGCCACGCAAAAGCACGCATTCAAAAATTGGAGGTCAGGCAGGAAGAAGAGCAGGCCTCTCTTTCTCTTTTATGTATATGCATAACATGTTAATTAGTAATTTTATACAAGAGATAAAAAGGGCCAAAGATAGTATATAACTACAATGAAATCCTGAAGACATGCTGTTCTGTGTTAAAAAAAACAAAACAAGGAAAGTATGAGAATCAATTATTAATCACTTACTAATCTTAGTTTTTCTATAATTCTAGTTAAATATTATAAAACTCTAAATAATTGGCTTTGTTTTTTATTTTTTGTCTTGCTTATGTTTTTACTTTTAAAGCTTTTATGTTTGGCAGGAGGCTGAGAGTGAGGTACAGAGCTTTCTCAGGCACCCCCTCTTCTCACAAATGCAGTGCCTGAGTCGCATACTGGCTACAATGGATGAGCCCACCCCGACATACCACACACAGTCAACCAAAGTCCATGGTTAATACTAGGGTTCCCTCTTGGGGGTGTGCCTTCTATGAGTTTGGACAAACATATAATGATGCAGTTCCTTTGTTGTTGCATGATATAGAGTATTTTCATGTTCACTGCACTGAAGTTCTTTGGGCTGTACCTAGGCATTCTTATCCTTGTGCAATCCCTGGCAATCACTGTCTCCATAGCTTTGCCCTGTCCAAAATATCATGTAGTTGGAATCACACAACATGTGCAGCTTTCTGAGTTTGATTTCTTTCACTTGGTAGTTTGCATTTAAAGTTTTCCTGTGTCGTTTCATGGCTTTATAGGTCATATCCTTTAGTATTGAATACTATCCCATTGCCTGGATATTTGACAGTTAGTTTATACACACAGCTACTGAAGACCATCTTGTGCTTCCAGCTTTTTGAAGCAGTAGTGCACACCTGCAACCCCAGCACTCTGGAAGGTAGAGGCACAAGTTTGAGACCAACCTGGGAAATCTGATGACTTCGCAAGACACTGTCTCAAAATTTAAAAAGACAGGGAGTGGGGGATGTAGCTCAGTGTGAAGGTTTTGGGTTCAATCCCTAGTACTGTACAGAAAAAAATCTGTGTTCAAGGTTTTTGTGGACACAGCTTTTAGATATTTTGGAAATATATCAAAGAGTACTTATTGATAAATTGAATGGTATGCTTAGATTTATAAAAGAAACAAACTGTTTTCTTAGTGGCTGTATCAATTTATATTCCCACCATTAAAAACTGAGACATCCTGTATTGTATATTTTTCTCCATCATTAGTATTTTCAGTGTTCTGAATTTTGGCAGTTCTAAGTATGTGTGGTGTCTTACTATTATTTAAATTTACATTTTTCCAATGACATGTGACATGGAACGTCCTTACATATGTTTATTTTTCATCCGTACATTATCAATGTTAGATGTCCCTTCAGATAGTTTGTCCATTTTTAAGTAGGTTGTTCATTTCTAATTGTTTAATTTTGAGTTCCTTTTATATTTTGTATACTAATAGCTCATCCTATTTGCAAATATTTTTTTTCCATCACATAGTTTGTCCTCTCATTCTATTGACAATATATGTGACAGAGAAGAATCTATTAAGTTTAATGGTCTGTTTTATTATTCTTTCATATATCTTGCTTTTGTTACTTTATCTACACAATTTTTGCCAAACCCAGTATCATCTAGATTTTCATTTATGTTATCTTCTAGGAGTTTTATGGCTTTGAGTTTTATAGTTACCCCTGTCAGTTAATTTTTGTATGTGGTATAAAATTTATGTCTAGCTTCTTTTTTCTTAACACAGGGATGTCTGGTTGTTCTAGCATCATTTGTTGAAAAGAGTATCTGTGCCTCCTTGTGTTCCCTTTACTCTTTAGTAGAAGACCAGCTGATTATATTTATGTATGTCTAATCTCTCCATTGTTTCAGTGACCTACTTGTCTATTTTATTACCAATGCTGCACTGTCTTGGTTACTGTTGCTTTGTAATGTGTTAAAATTTGTTTTATCAGCCTTTTACTTTATTCTTGTCTTTCCGTGCTGTGTTGGCTATCTAAACCTGTTTCCTCTCATATAAACTTTAGTCAGTATGTGAAATCAGGGAAATAACATGCTAGGATTTTAATTGAGGTTGCATTAAATGTCTCATTCAGATGAGAAAGAACTATCATTTTGCCCATATTGAGTTAGCCTACCCATGAACATGAAACATCTCTTAATTTGTTTAGCACTTTGGTTTCATTCAGAAGAGTTTTGTAATTTTATCCATATATACCATGTACGTAGGTTGTTAGCTCCATTACCAGTGTTTATCATTCTAATATAAAAGCTATTATGTTCTATACTTATTCATCACCATTATATACAAAGTGAATGACTTTTCTACAGTAGAGGCAGCTTTGCATACCTAAGACAAATCCCACTAGGTTGTGGTATATAATTTTATTTGTACATCATAATATTTTATTTGCTAGTGTTTTGTTGATGATTTGTGCACCTATGTTTATGAGAGATTTCAGTCTATAGTCTTCTTTTTTGTAATGTCTTTGTCTGGTATTGATACTAGAGTAACACTGGCCTTATGAAATGATTAGGAAATTTTAAGGAATGAGTATAATTTCTTCCTCATTTTGCAAAATTTACTAGTAAATGCATCTGGTCCTGGTACGCTGTGCCTTAGAAGCTTATTAATTTGACTTAATTTATTTCATAAATACTGACCTATTAAGATGGTCTATGTTTTTGTGTGTGAATTTTGGTAGCTTTCAAAGAATTGATCCATTGGCATCTAGATTATCAAATTTGTGAACATAGAATTGTTCATAATATTATTTTACTACCATTTTGATGTTAATAAGATCTGTAATGGTGTCTTTTCTTTCATTTCTGATAATAGCAACTTGCATCCTCTCTTCTTTCCTAATTTACTTGACTAGGAACTTGGCAATTTTGTTTGTTATCAAAGCCTTAGCTTTGGTTTGGATGATTTTTCCCTTTGACTTGTTCACAGTTTCAATTATTGCTACTCTTATTTTTATTATTTTTGTCTTTTTGCATATTCCAGATTTAATCTGCTCTTTTCTTGCTTTTTAAAGATAGAAGCGTAGATTATTGATTATAGATTTTTCTTCTTTTCTAATATATACATCAAAGACTATAGATTTAGCTCTAAGCACTTTCACTAACTACCACATTATGGTAGGTTGTTTTCATTTTCATTTAGTTCAAAATTTTGTTTGTCTTGAAATTTATTCTTTAGCTTGTGTTATTTATAATTATGTTGCTTTACCTCCACATATTTTGGGATTTTACAGTTATCTTCTTACTATCGCTTTTCATTTAACTCCATTGCGGTCTAAGAACAAACACTGCATGAGTTCTACTCATTTAAATTTGCTAAGGTGTGTTTTTATGGCCACAAATGTATCTCACATTGATGAATATTGAGGGATGAAGTTATCTGTGGATGTCAAAGCATATCTACATGATTGATAATGTTGTTGAGTTCAACTTAACACTTAACGATTTTCTCCCAACTAGATCTATCCATTTTGGATATAGGAATGTTATGTCTTAGACAATGGTAATGGATTCACCTACTCCTTGCATTTGTATGAATTTTTCCCTCATCGATGCTCTACATTTAGACACATATGTGACAACAATTGTAGTGTCTTCTTGCAAAAGTTATTCCTTTATGACTATGTAATGTTCTTTTTATTCCTGGTTTCTTGCCTTAAAGTCTTCTATCTAAACTTAATTTTGCTTATCCTCCTTTTTTTCTATTAGTGTTAGTATAGTATGTATTTCTCTATCCATTTGTTTTTAATCTATGTCTTTATATTAAAATCTGGTTTCCTGTAGATGACATATAACTGGGTACTGTTTTTAAATCAATCCTGATATTTCTACATTTTAATCAGCTCATTTGGACCAATGACAATAAAAATTATTATTGATATAGTTGGATGAATGTCTGCCATATTTGTTACTTTTTTCTATGTATTGACCTTATCTTCTACTTTTTTCCAGCCTTTTTAGTTTTAATTGAACATTTTATTTTATTCCATTTTCTCTGTATATCTTCTTTTTCAAAAAACTGTTTTTGGTAATTGTCCTAAAGTTTCACTATATATTCACAACTAATCAATATCCATCTTCAACTAATATCATACTGCTTTGTGGATAATGTGTGTACTTGATAATAAAATCATTTTAACTCTTCCTTCCTGTGTCTTACATTATTACTGTTACTCATTTCATTTATGTGTATGCATAAATCAGCACATATATGTATACACAATTATAATATAGATACATGTTACATACATTATCACTTTGAACAAACTTATCTTTTAAATCAATTAAAAATAAATATTTTTATTTTACTTTCACTCATTGCTTCTTCATGTTCTTTATTTTTTTATGTACATCATTTCTTACTTATGTCATTTTCTTTCACTTTAAAGAACATTTCTAATGTTTCCTGGAAGGCAGGTTTATTGGATAACAAATTCCTTCAATTTTAATTTGACTAAGAGAACATGTATCTTTTTCACTTTTTAAGAATTGTAACATGTATAAATAGTACATATTAGTGGGGTTCAATGTGACATTTCAACTCACACATACACTAATCCAATCCAGCTTCTCTTGGTTCACTCTTCCCAGCCCCACCTGCCCAGTGTCTAGCAACCAGCATTTTGCACTTAGGTATACATTTTTTGGCTTCCACACACAGAGAGGACATATGATGCTCGTCCTTCTGTGTCTGACTTACTTCATCTAATGTATAACATCCTCTAGTTCCACCTATTTGCATTAAGTTAAGGATCTCGTTCTTCCTTATGGCTAAATAATCTTTCATTGTTTATATGTAAATATTCCAATATGCTCATGTACCACATTTTCGTAATCCACTAATCCACCAATAAGGTCTTAGGTTAATCTCATCTCTTCACTGCCACAACAGACACTAACATGCAGGTATGTTTTTATATTAGCATGCAAGTATATAGACATAGATACAGATGTGGATATGGAAATGGGCACAGACATGGATAGAGACACAGATACAAATACAGTTTTTCCATTTTTTTTTGAAGAAACTCAAAACTGGTGTTTATAATGACTACCGTAATTTATATTCCTACTAAAAGTGTATGATGGTTCCTTTTCCCTCACATTCTTGCAGTTTTTCTGTTGAATTTTTGGGGTTATAGCCATTCTAAGTGGAGTGAGATGACATCTCATTGTGGTTTAGACTTGCTTTTCCATGATTATTAGTGATGTTGGGCATTTTTCCCCCATAACTTTCAGTCTTTTGTAGTCTTTTTTTAAGATCATTAGTCCATTTTAAGTTAGATTACTGGATTTGTTTTTTGTCACATTTTTTGAATTCCTTATATATTCTGGATATAGATACTTTGTCAGATAAATAGTTGGCAAATATTTTTCCCCATTCTGTCTCTTGCAAATTTGAAGGATAATTTGTAGAGTGCAAATATTTAAATTAGTGTTTTTCTTTTTTATATCACTTTAAATACTTCACTCTACTCTTTTTGTTTTAACTGTTTCTGAGAAGAGGTTAATTATAATATTTATTATTGTTCTTTAAAAGCAAGGTTATTTTTTTCCCTGTCTTCTTCCCATAAAGTGTTCCACTTTATCACTGATTTTCTTTAGCATAAAAATTGTAAGGCTATTTGTAGCAGATATTTTTCAGTTTTTATTTTTTATTAGAGTATATTTCCAGTGTCTAATGATTGCATGCCTTATGGAGAGTTGGTACACATACATGACACATCTTAGTTATTTTTTTACTCTTATCTCCTCCATCCTTCCCTTCCCTTCCCTTCCCTTCCCCACTTAATCCCCTTCCCATGTGACTAAGATCTATCTTCTTATTTCTTATTATTCATCTTTTATTTTACTCTTTACTTATATTTGGATTTCTCATATAAGATAAATCATGTGACATTTAAGTTTTTGCTTTTGGTTCATTTCACTTAAAATTATGGTTCAAATCCACTTGCTTACAAATAATTCAAATTTATTCTTCTTTAAGGCAGAGTAGTTCACCCCCCGTGCATAAATAGCACATTTTCTTTATGCATTTATCTGATGTTAGCCACATAGGCTGCTTCTAAGATAGTATGCATTATGCTGCTATGGACATAGGAATGTATATATCACTGCAACGTGATGACTTTGACTCTTTGGAGAAGATACTTAGAATGTGAATAGCTGAGTCAAATGGAATTTCTAATGTTACTTTTTGAGAAATCTCCGTGCTGACCTCCACAGGGCTTGTACTAGTTTACATGTCCACCGACAACATAATGAGCTCCTCCCTCCAACCGCCACAGTCTCTCCTGCATTTGTTACGATTTGATTTCTTGACGACAGCCAGTTTTTCTGGCACGAGATAAAATCTGAGTGTGGTTTTAATTTGCATTCCTCTGATGGCCAGTGTTGATGAATAAATTTTCATGTTTAAATTAGGTCATTTATACTTCTGAGAAGGTTCTATTCATTTTTGTTGTTCATTTTCGAAAGAGTCTTTTGTTTAGGGAAGTCTAATTGTTTTGAGTTCTCAAAAAATGGACCCCCTCTAAAATTATAGTAGATTTTTTAAAAAAGTATCTTGCTTTGCATTTGCATTTGCTAAGCTTCCTAGATACTTGGGTAAGGGGCATTAATTTGAAGAGAAAAATTCTCACATTATTTAAAATTTTTCCTCTACTTCTTTCTCTTTCTTCTCCCAATATTCCCATGTCCCGCTGCATGCATGTTAAGCCTTTTCCAGTTGTCCCATCCCCTTGCATTTCCTCCCTACCCCACAGTCCTTGTTCTCTGCTTTTCAGTTTGATGGTTTCTATTAACACATTACAAAATTCAGAGCTTGTTTGATTAACTTTACTTACTGTACTTATAAGCCCATCAAAGGCATTATTCATTTGTGTTACAATGTTTTTCATCTCTAGCATTTCAGTGAAGGAAGTTTTTAGGCTTTCCATTTCTTCACTTACATTTTTCATCTATTTTTTTGCCTGCTGATTACTTTATCTGTAGTGCCTTTAGTGTTTCACAATTATTTCAAATTCCAAGTCTGATGATTCCAATTGATGCCATTTCTCTATCTGGCTCTGAGCCTTCTTTATTGTTACAAACTGTTTTGTGCCGTTAGTATTTCTTATCATTTTTTCTTGATAGCTGACTTTGACAAACTAAGTTAAGGGGATCGTATTAAATAGCCTTTTGGTAATATGGTGTCAAGACATGGGGGGAAATGAAGCAATCTCTAACCTTACAACTAGGCTCCGGTTTTCTGACCTTGGCTCTTGCATTTGTACACTTGACCAGTGCTTCTCAGTTACTGTTCCATTTTACAAGATGGCAGCAATGGGATGGAGGTGGAATATGAAAAGTTGGAGCTGACTACAGTTGAGTATTTGCTTTCTCCCAGGTCAGTTATGCTCTGATAATAGCCCTAACACATTAGTCTTTCCTAGAAGGTAGAATTTATCAAGAATACAGGGAAAGCCAGGCATGGAGGCCTCGCTGGTATTCCCATGCCAGAACGCTGGGAAGCTGAGGCAGGAGAACTGCAAATTCAAGCCTAGCCTTGGCATATTAGTTGGTTAATGAGATTCTGTCTTAAAATAAAAAATTAAAAATAAATAAAGGATGGAGATGTGAATGAGAAAGCCCAGATATTAATACACAATACCAAAAAAAAAGAAAGAAAGAAAAAAGATAATGAGAGTACTTGTAAGTATTTCAAAATGCTTCCTTTCTCAGTGTTTCCTCACCCACAAGTACAAGAGTCTGATGTTTACCACAAGGATCTAGCAAAACAGATTGTAGAGGTAAAATCTGTAAAAAGGTGGGAGTCATCTCTGCCTGGGGCTCCCAGAGTCCTTTAACTCTTAGATGTCTGTTCCCGGCCTCCAGCAACTGTGAGTTTCCCTTGTACCTGTGTCAGAGTCCGCTCCCGTGTAGCTCCCTTCGAGAGCCGTTATCCCCCATTGCCTCTCTGTCTCCCGGCCTGCACTATGTTCTCAGCCTTCTTATCCAATAAGATCCAATAAAAACTGTTCCTTTTTCAGCCTTTTTAGGTTTTTTCTTGTTGTTAGGACAGAGTGGCAACCCCAAGCTCCTCACATGCGGAACTAGAAGCTGGAAATCAATAATTTGTTTTAGAAACCCCAGGACCAGTGATAATAGAGTACAGTTAGGAAACACAAAAAGACTACTTCAATGACTATAACTGAGACTGGATTTAACTCTAAAGTTTCTAGATGCCGATGTGAAAGAGTTAAACAGATTTCTGACAAAAGGTGCATTAAATGATGCCAAAAGTCCTTAATAACATTTCCACACAACTAATGCAGTTGGGTTCATAACTTCTCTCTTTTAGGCTTCTTTTAGTGAAGAGGTCTGCAACCCTCACACATCACTGCCTCTTTCAATTGCAGTCACCCTGACACGTTCTACTACTATTTTTCTAGACAGGTAAAAGCATCTAGTCTACTTCTTTCCTTTTAGAGATAAGGGCAAAGAAGTACAAAGATTTTACTGTTTTTTTCTCCCTAATCCCCATTAAATCAATGTGTTGAAAGATATTACTCTCAAAAAAAGTATATTTATAAGTTAAGCATTTTCCCTACTTTCTTGTCTCCTTTTAAATTTAAGACATTCATAACTCTCTATCATTGCTTTGACCAGCCTGAGCCAGTTTGAGCTGTTCTAATTGGAGCCAGAAGAAATGAAAAGAAAGAATAAAGTGCTATCACAGCTCAATGCAAGTCTTCCTTCTGGGTTTTTAAATAGTTAAAATTCTGTCGGCATTCCAAATATGGACCCTTGTTTTAAATTTACTGGATTAGATCACAAGAAGAAGTCTATTATCTATCTACATCCACACATCCATGCACACACATACACACACACACACACACACACACACACACACACACACACTCCACATCTAACTAACTAGCATGATTATGTCCCAGGAAGACTGGACACTAAAGAATAGAAAAGAAGGTAAAGAAAAGAGAGTACAGAGAAGAAGACATAAAAAGGAACTCAAAGAAAACATAGAGAGAAGAAAGATAAAACAGCTGTAATTTATACTATGTAGCCATTAATAATATTACTATAATATTGGTCAGCTTTCCTATTGCTGAGACAAAATTCCTGACTCCCACAACTTACTGGGGGAGAAATCTATTGTGGTTCACAGTTTCAGAGATTCAGTCCGTGGTTGGCTGACTTCAAGGCGGAGACACACTGCCAGAAGGATACAGTAGAAAAAAACCTGCTCATATCGTGGTGGCCAGAAGCAGAGTGGATTGCAAAGTGGCCAGAGAGGAAAGAGCCAAGAACCAGATATAGTTCCCAAGCTCATGCCCCTATTCCTTTCTCCAACTAGACCCACCTGCTAATACCTACTGAGCTATGAACTCAGCCACGAGTTAACCCACTGATGAAGTAGTGCCCTCACAACCTAATCACTTCTCCAGGCTCTTAATCCAGTCAAGCTGACAATAAAAATTAACTGACACAACTGTGAAGTACTAGAATACGTGCTGTATATGTATGATCACATTTTTTAAAATATTCACACCAATTTCATCAAAGGATGAAAGAGCCAGATAAGAAACAACTGAAGTTCATGCAGCAGGTGAGGAGTCAGGTTCTCAATTCCTATTCTGTCTGACCTCAGCATGTCTTGAAACACCCTATAATTTTCCCATGAAATAAATGGTAAAAAACTTTCAAAGATTAAAAGGAAGAAATACAAGCAGACACCAAAAGAAGGGTAGAGAAAAGGAGTCAAAAGATGGGCAGGGCTGCACAATATGAAAAAAAAAATGCTGAAGAGGCAGCCTTGCTGGTCTCTACTTCCTTTTACTGTGTCTCTGCTTAGTGTAAAACAGATTTTCACTACTGCTGGGTAACTGATGGGCATGGAATGGAGAACACTTATAAAAATAAATACAGTAAGAGGTTTTTGAAACCTGTCTTACTTCTTAGCTCAGCACACTTTAGATTTGTCTCCCACTTCAGACAGACTATCATGCCATGGCACTGTTTCTGAAAGTCACCTCTTCAGCCCACAAGATGTACTGGTTTTAAGTAAAAGTTATAGTACTTCTTTATTTTATGTGAAATATTCCATACAAAATTTATAAAATGCAAGCAAAGGCACACATTCCAGGCTTAAAGTAAATCTGTAATGGAGACATACCAAAGTTATTATGGCTGAAGGGAAACAAAAAAGAAACTACCTCCCAACTTAGTTAGGCAAAGTAATTCTCTGGCTCGTTTTGTTCTCTGCAAAAGCCAGATTTTCAATAGGTATTTTTTAGCACCAGTGTTGAAAAGAGCTGTCAGAGATTGCCAAAAATAGAATAATCCTTAAATAAAATAAAAACATAACCACTGTGCAACTTTTTGATTTTGAACATCTAAAAGATGGTGAACAGCATTGATGTTTGGCTAGAAAGTTACTATAAAAAATGTAAAATCAAAGACAAGCTGACAGGATTGGAAATGTTCAACCACAGTGAGTACACGAAGCAATGAGAGCTGCCAGGTAGCAAAATCTTTATAACAGGATTGGCAGCCTTCTTGGAAATCCATTCTCAGGCTTACAGAAAATCTTGTGTCCCCAAACACTTCAGTCTCCTGCAGAGACAGCTGGTGTAGAAGTTGGGACATGCATTGGCCTAGAGCCAGTTTACTGTCCATCTTACACTTTCAGAATCCTAACGGGTGAAGGGGAAATGATGACCCCACTTTGCATTACCCTGACTTATAAAACTGCACCAATTAAAAAAGCAAGAACTTTCCTCATCTTTTTAAGCATGTTCATTGGTGAGGCTCAGGACCCAAAGAGCTATTCTATCATTACAGGATGAGTTCCACCCCCTCCACAATCAATTCATGAATCAGGAAAAGGTTTAATGTAACCTCAGTGGCTGACCAACCACCTCAGAATGTGATTGACTTTGAACATAAGACATGTAAAGAGCTGATTAAGTTAAAATTAGGCCTTAACTGTAAATCCTAACCCAATATGACTGGTATCCTTACAAAAGAAGAGAGACATAAAGAGGATAGAACACAGGAAAAGACCATGTGAGGACACAGTGAGAAGGTGGTCATTTGCAAGCTAGGGAGAGATGCCTCATGCTAAAATGAACCCTGCTGATACTTTGAGTTTTGGTCCATAGTCTCCAGAAGATCAAAAGATAATTCATATCATTTAAGTCACCCACTATTTTATTTTAAGAGCTGTAGTTTGTCTTTTATTCCAAGGGTTTTGGATTACAATGGAAGGGATTTCCTTCTGTTCCCTCCCAATTTCTGGTCTCACAGATAAACAGAAGTAGGTAAGCAGGGAAGGAAGAACAGCTGGTGGTCTTGGTTCCCTCTTCTATCCCATCCTTTGCCACCTCCTCTTATCCACACACCAATAGCCTAATCAGCAACTGGTGTTTGGAAGCCACAGTACTCCTTATTTTTTCTTTCTCCTCTGTTTGCCCTATTTGCTGTTTTGAATATGGAGACATAGTTTGTAAATTTTCCAAAAGAAAAAAAAAATAAATGATTCCACAATTGATAGAACACTTTAGTTGACTATAGGTTTTGAGCTTAACCATTAGCCATCAATTGCAAGAGGTAAAGAAAACAATAGTTTGGGCCATTTTTCTCTATTATAAGAACAGTCTGGAGCATTCATCTTATTTCATATGTTCTTGACATAAAACTTAGAAATATCACCCTGAAAATAGTCCTGCACTTCTGTATTTTTCTGAAGTTTGTTCTTCCCTTTCTAAAGGAATACTGTATGTGTTTTTGCTGGAATTGGTATATTTCTTGAGACATTTCCACATGACCCCTCTACTCAAATGAGTTAGAAAAGAGTCATTATTTCTACAGCCACTGCTGCCTGCTCTATAGCCTAGAAAATATGAGGAAGAGACAAAGAAACTCTATCAAGGACTTGTAAGAGAAGAGAAACAAGGATGAAACTAGATAATTTTTAAAAAATGTATTGTTGATTGTTATCTTCAAATTAGTTGCTCAGATTACAAGATAGAGGCATGAAAAAATGATCAGTGAATGCATGAACAGTTCTTTTTGAAAAACTCATAGAGATTAGTACTATAATTATTTATCTGGTGTGTATATAGATATATATTTCTTACCCTTCCACTTTCACAGTATCTATTGCGCATTATCTTATTTATTCTTTCAGTTTATATATTTTTCAAGATGGTACCATCAAGAACATACTATCAACTAAGGTCTATAACCAGAAACCTATGGTGGATGAGGAGACAGAGTATCCTAAAGGCTGTATGCAAAATATTTTATGGATGTGTGGACCTATATTATGGAGAGAGAGAGCTTGTGGCTTATACTGTATACTCAGAGAGGTTCCTACCTCCTAAAGAATCTTTAAAAGGAAACTATGTAATAGGGAATGCTTATGTTAGAAGACAAAAATTATAACCTCCACCAACTGATCAAGTAGCTTTATGCAAGATGCATAAGAATGCTGGGATTCAGACTCTTCATCAATAAGTATTGATTATCTTCCACCTTGAGCAGTATATCATTGTCACTTGGTCATCCATGACCAGGCAATGACAATGATATTCCAGATGGTACTCTAAAGACAGGAATAGGACTAGGATGTGACATGTTACACAAAGGGATAAATTTTTCTCCCCAGACATGAGAAAGGGGTATTGATGATTTGTTTTTAAGACTGAACCATATATGATAAGAAATTTTATTAAGGATTTGAATATAAAGGCATTGCGATAATAACATTACATGAGTTTACTCATTACATCAGAATAATTGTCTAAAGTATATTTTCATTATCCCTGTTTTTGTTACTTTTCTCTCATTGCTGAGACAAAATGCCTGATGCCCAAAATGAAGGAAGGAAAGGATTGTTTACTTCATAGTTCATGGAGGTTTCGGTCCATAATCTGCTGGCTCCAACTCAAGGTGGCACGGTTGAGGGGCAATGTGGCAGCTACAGAAAATACCAGAAGTGACAAGAGCAAAAAGCACAAAGGAGGAAAGCATTCCTCCTTGCCTCATTTATATCTTATGCCAGACTTCTTGCCCCTGGGCAGGTGTAGCACTCACACTTCTAATCCGCACTAGACAATGAACCAGTCACAAATGCTAGACTCAGCCACCTTCAAAAGGCCCATCCCCCTCACGACCACATGAAGCTTTGGGGGACACCTAGACACAAACCATAAGAATCCCCATCCTGAAAATGAAATACTTGAGATTTAAGAGATTAAATTGTTAGATTGCATAACTACTCAGAAGGATGATTGTTAAATTTAGACTCTACAACTTATGTTCCTCATCAATAAAAGATTGTCTCTCAGTGACATAGTGGGTAATGACTCAGTTCTCAATGACCAGGAAGTGTCTTGGACTTTATCATAAATTGTAACTATAATATTCTATTTATCTTGAGTCAATGACTATAAGTACACTGCATAAATACACTTCATTTATTTGCAGTTGTGCACTTGTCTTTCATTTGTGCTGCCCTATCCTAACCTTCTTTCTCTCTTTTCCCTATATATACCAGCTTATCCTTTCTGAACGACTGAAGCAGCATGTTGGCATCATAAACTAGAGATTATATGGTTCAACATTAAATTGTTTTTAGAGCTTTCTTTGCAAAGATACTTTTTTCCAGGTGAAAAAATAGCTACAAATAGGTCTTAATATTTTCATCATTGTGTTCATAATAAGACAAAGGAAAGCTTTTTAGCATCAAATATAAACATAAAGCATCATTTTAAAATGTATTATAGTTAAATGATTGAGTTGGGGGCTGCATGTCCCTGTCCACATGCTTTTTCTCACACCCGCTGATTTGAGTCCTGGAGAAACATTTCAATCTGGTTCCTATGTGTTTTCAAGTATAGAAAATCCCAAATGTAAATTTCCTTTTTTTTTACTTAATAAAAAAGAGTGAGAAAGAAATCTGTTCTTCCCATCTTGGTTCTAGTTCAATGCTGAAAATGTCACCTCTGTGCTTCGGCAGCCATTTCCGCCGACAACTCTTTGCCGCACTCCTGTCCGGAAACATCTTTGACTCAGCACAATGACAGCACTGTAAGGAAGTTGTAGCTAAACCAGTGAAATGTCCTTGTTGCCAACTTCAAATTCTTCTAGGAATTGGCTCGGGCCCATTTCTCCGCATTGTCTTACTCACAGTGCTGTGCATACTAATGCTATCTTGTTTCTTTCTTTAAGGGGACCACCAAGTGACAATTACAATATCAAAAACCCTTTGACAAGTCAGTCACTGAACTTTGCATGTGCATTTTCACTCTGCACTGAAAGCTCTCTTAATCACAGACCTGTACTCTTTCACAAGTCATTCAACAGAAGGTCACAGCTTTTCTTCTAAGACAGGTGCCTCTTATTTCCATTGGTGTCTCATTATCAGTTTATCTTACTTTAGGCTCATCTAAAAATCCAAATGAAAAGTGTTGTTTCATTTGCAGAAAGATCTGTAAGATTTTTCCCTACAATTACTTCATCACTAAATTAACAAAATTTTATTTGAATATAATTTTCTCAAAGTATTCCCTTAACTGAATAAATCAAATGTTTTCAAGACCTCTATCCAACAGCTACTTTTATAATTTAATGCTAACTACAAAATAATAAATTTAGACCAGTTTTCTTCTGTAGCAAACTAGTTGTCCTCTCTATTCAGCACCCTGCCCTTCTTCCTGGAGATTTCTCTCTTCCTCTTCCATCCATGCATTTCCATGAGACTGACATGTTTTCACAGGATCCCACCCCTGCATTCCAAGCTACACTGGATTCCTTCTAGGGGTGGGAAATTAACCCAAATTAGATCAACAAGACATATTGCCTTGGATTAAAATAGTGACATTAAGAATATGACAGAATTGTCTCCCTGTTGTAGTTAGTGTAAAATAAAATTTGTAAGCTATGGTAACCCATGTGTCTTGCCATTTGAAGAACGTGGATTAGCAGTAAAAGGAAATTAATACAAAGAAAACAGTTAAGAACCAGATAGATACTTCAGCTTTTACTTCCTTGAGTTGTTCTCGGGGTATCAAGACATCCTTCTCCTTCCCATGATTTCGCTATTCAGAAGTACCTTGAAGAGCATGACCCAATGAATTTACTTTTTTCTTCCTTTATATTTTTGATACATGTGACCAAAAGCTTCATTTTAAATTTTATTATTTTTAAAATGAAATTATATTTTTATTTTTAAATACATCATAGTGTGAAACCAAACTATTCTGGAAAGTAGATATAATGCTGTTAGTAATCCAGAATCAGGCTTTAAAACTGTTGGAAATCAACTCAAGTGCGTAGTGGACATTGACTGTAAGACTAACTGCATAGATGTAGGTTAACAACACCAAACACTACGAGAGAGCGCATCCTCTCTCTTATGGAGGGAAGCTCTCCTGATTAGAAAGAACCCTTGTTAGGTCATATTTTGATGGTACGGTATGGCCACCATCATCTTCTCTCTTTTTTTTAGCAAGCTAAGTAGGAAAGACACACATTTCTTTTATTCAGCAAAGTAAAATTGCCTAATAGTTAATACACTGGATTCTCAAAACAGAGTTCCAATGGGCTCAAATCATGGTTCAGGCATGTTGTGTGGTCTTGGGAAATTTGCTTAACTTCCATGTACCTTAGTTTCTTCACCTGTAAAAGCAAAAATAACAGCACACCATCACCTGCTGTGGCAAAGGGTGAATGAGTTTGCTTAGACCAGTGCCTGCGCAGATATAACTGCTTCATGAATGTTACTTATTCATTGCTAGTACTGTTGTCATTATCATTATTATAGTCTTCTTCCAAAGTGTAGGATAAGATATTAAGTAATAAGAATTTGGCTCACCTGGTGGAAGGAGAGTTGTATGGTTGTCTAGAGAATCTTTGGTAAGATTATAACACCATGAATAGACCTTGATTTTTTTTAATTGAGTTCGAATGTACATGTGGTGCATTTTTTTTAGGAGAAAGGTTCTGAGATTTAATTAACTACTCAAAAACACCTGGCCTATAAAGCTAATTAAGAATCTCACTAGCAGAATATAAGATGTACACTTTTTAAAAACTACACACTAGAAAGTTCAGACCTGAGAATAAACCATATAAAAGATGGAAATTTTTTAAGTCTTATGGTTCCACTTCATTTCAAAGACAAGGTGATATTAAATAATGGTAACTATTGAGAATGGGAAAGGAGAGGAAATAGGAAAACAGTAAGCAGAGAGAGGAAGGGACTGGAAGAAAAGAATAATGCAATAAATATGCAATTTGAGCAATTCTATTCAGTGCCCGTATGTTCCAGAGGGAACTGGGAACAGAATGTGAGAAAATGATGTTCTTCTGTCAGCCCCAGGGCTCACATGCCCCTTAATCATGTGACTATCTGTGCTCTCTTGACTCAGATTCTAGAGTTTAAGGTGCTTTTGCACTTCCTATACATTATGACCCTAAATGGAAGTCACCGACTACCCCTAGTACTGATCCTCCAGGACTGGAAATCAAGTAAGTAATGTTGGATTCACTGAAAAACTGAGTTTTCAGTACAGCACCTTTCTGAGACACTCCAGGGTAACTTTGATGACATACACCTTTCACCTATCATGATTTTTATAGAAAGTAGTGCTTAGAAACAACCCCAACAGATACTGGCTCAGTGTTTAGCACTTTGCATTTGAAAATAATGAAGATTTTTTACAGCATACTTTGCATAATTTTATATTATCAATTTTCTGACCTGAACACCATGAAATCAGCCTAGACTTTTAATGTTAGAGCTCCAGAATGCCCCATTCTACAGCTCCAGAATGTCACTTAAACAGTGTCATCTCCTCATAAATAGCTGCAATAGGATTTTCATAGATTGAAGTAGAGCTGATGAAACCTTTTGAGTAAGATAAAATGATAGCACATTATTTGTTAAAGGCCCATTTGTCATTTGACATTTTGTCCTTGACATATGGTTATAGCAAGGTCTCATCTAACATTTCTAGGCGTGACACTTGTCCTGTGTTTTCACCATGATATCCACTGACAACCTAACCTTTGGCTGAGAGGCCTTAAGTATGGAAGATTTCCAGAGCTTAAACCTGAGAAATCCAGTGTTCCTCGTGTGGCTTTATCTCCTAACGTTGGAATACAATCAATCTCAGGTGTGTTATTCCCCCCCACACTGTGCTGATCAGATTCCAAAGGTCACATAAAGTATTCTATCTGCTACACGGTATAAACAATCAGAAAGAATTTCCACACAAACTAGTTTCAACACAGAACCTGCCCACATATTCACTTTCCTTCCATGGGGTGAATATTTCTTTCCTGAAGCACAAGAACATTAGAATTTTTTGTCCTAATTTGCTTAAGAATATGGGAGAGAATTTGTGGATATGCAAGTGATTTAGGAATTCATGTAATCAACCAAAAATTCACAGATAATAAGTTTGCATCTTCTAACTTTAAAAAAAATCCTATAATGTTGTATGAAGCAAAAAATGTGAGACAAAAGTTTAAAGTCAACACTAACTAATGAGAAGTAGACATGACTTCAGAAAAGTGAGTCTCAAGAATTGAAAACATCATACTACAGTGATATATGTGCACCCATGTTTATAGCAATGCAATTTGTAACAGCCAAATCTTGGAAACAACCCAAGTGCCCATCAATCAAGGAATGGATAAAAAAGATGTGGTATATTTATAAAATGGAGTACTACTCAGCTATAAAGAAAGATTGCATTGAGATATTTATAAGTAAATGGAAACGACTTGAGACAGTACTCATAAGTAAAATAAATCAAACTCATGTGTAAATACTGCATTGTCTCCTTAGTATATATGATCTAAAATTTATAATAAATACTGTGTAAGGGTAAGAAACTGCTCAAAGAGGAAAAGTAATTGGGATGGGGAAAGGAGGAAAGAAGGAAGGGAAAAGGAAAAGGGCATAAATTTGTGTATATATATATATATATGTAAGATAGCTAAAATGACTATACTACTAATTGTATTATTTAATGGAAAAGAACATTTAATACTCATATGTTTAGATCAATTTTACATGTATATATGTGTTAATCTAATCAACCTTCTTGAAGGTAGCAATATGCAATATTACAGCCATTGTCAAATTCATATCGTCTTATTTTGTAAACCTATATTGTTATTGTATTAGGCTTGTTGCTGTTGTTTGTCTCTCTTGCTTTTTATTCTTTTTTACCTTGTTTCTCTTAAATAAAAAATAAATAACAAAATAAAAAATGTATCCTTAAGAAAAATCTATTGCTTCTTTGAATACGATATTTTCAATTTATGCGTAACAGAAAAATAATAGAAATAAATTAGGGGAAAAGTGATTTTTTCAATAGTAACATCACTTAATCGCCACTGTCCATCAATACTCCACACAACAGTACTGTGACATTTATCCTGACCTCCTTCCTTTATGTATAATTATCACCAAGAGTGAGATATACCTGCCAGTTTACAGTTTTAAATTATCTCTATGTTATAATTTATGTTAATGGCATAATAACATAACAATGATGGATAATGTGTACCAACATTTACAAATCAGTCGCAATGCATTTCAATTACATTTCTCTTCCTATCTCTGATCAGCACCAAAATTAAATTAGCAGTGCAACCATTAGTTATTGAATTATCTTTACATGTGAAATCTTAACTTGGATACTTTTCATTTGCAGAGCTGCTCTAGGATTCTAAGTGTAACCAAATAGACAGGAGAATCAACCAAATCACACACATGTGATACTCAGGAGTTTTGTGTGGTGCAACAAAGAAAGTAATCAGAAAGTATCACTGGAATTTGGGTCATTATTAAAACCAAGAAGAGAATTCTACTGCTTTAACTCCAAAGTGAAAAAGATTGTGTGATGTGGAATCATAGTGAATCAATTGAAATAAATGAACCTGTGATTCACCTTCCTCCTGTGTTCTGGCCCCAAATCATGGCTAGGTCTTGAAGATGGAATTACAGTAGGCCCTTGTTTCATTAGGTCATTTGAGAACCTCAGTGATCCAGTGACTCAGATTTTTGCAACAGCCTAAAACTCAGAGAAACCCAGAGTTTGTCCCATCATTTGAAGTGGAGCTGGGCCTTACAGAAGTGAATAAAAATATTCTGCTCAACAGTCTCCCTTGAAACGTCCAGATCTTGAGCAAAGGTACCCTGCAAGGCATTTAAAGAGGTCTTATTGCTATATTGAAAGATTTTCAAAAGTGATGCCCATACTGTCTATCACAGGAAGATATAGCAGTGTTCCTAGTTTGAGGTACAATGTTTTAACTGCATTTCTTTGGGGTAGAACCCTATTTGGAGAGGGGCAGATTTTAAAACTGTGGGTGGTATCAAATCTGAAACTACCTATTCTATCCTCATCATAGTCAATGCTGAGGTGATTCCTACACTCAACCCCCTTACAATTGGCAGTTTCAACATGTGCTCCTGGTAAGTGACATATTCAGAATATTTTGTCACAAAGGGGAATTAGGTAACTACAGTAATGTAGACTTTTGTTCTCAAAATAAGAAATCCTAGCAGTTATTAGGCAAAGAAATCTGAAAAGTCAAGAGGGTTAATCATTTTAATCAAAGGTTCCTTACTTCTCTTCTGGACTCTCTTGATACTAAAATTTTCCTTCCTGCTATTGTCTCAAAGTCTGTGATGGAAGTGGTTCTAAGCACTATACCTGGAATGAGAGGATGTAGGTCTGACTCACTGTGCGGCCCTAGAGAAATCATTTAATCTTGCTGTGTTTTAATATCCTCATCGAAAAATTGGGGAAGTAGTAGTGTTAGTTTATAGGTTGTTGTGGTGATTGGGGGAATAAGTAAAGCTCTTAGAATATGCCTAGACACAGTGCTCAGCAAACACCAATGCACCTTTTATTCTAGCAAAGAAATGCATAATATTACCTGAGTGAGAAAAACGCAAATATTTCAAATCACAGCTACATTGTAAATAGGTACTAGGCAGCCGTGGGTCAGAAACTGCAGATACAAGAAAACCTCACTTCTATGGTAGAAGATAGGCAGCAATCATGTCTTCCTTTCTACTGTTACACTTGATTCCAAGCTCATCTGGGGTCCAACCTGGTAACCCCTGGGAGCCTTTCTTGGAGACTTTTCTCCTCAAGAGATAGTGCAGTATTCTGAACTATCACAGCACTTAATCTAAACTAGAGATACCATAAACAACCAGTCTGCCAATCCCAACTCCATCATTCCCCAAAGAAATCCAAAGTCAGGGAGCTGATCTCATTCTTGATTATAAGCAGGTAACATAAAATTATTGAAGTTTCATGCACATAGTACATCTGTTGAAGGTGCATTGTGTATTTTCATTATGTGCATGATACACGCAATCAGAATCCCTTAGGGTATAGCTGGGAGATTTTGGAGGCCAGAATGGTCTTAAGCCAGTGAAAATCAATTTTTCCTGTTGTGTAAAACATTATGCCTGTTGCTTAAAAGGCAATGTGTTTTTATACAGTCTAGAAAGTGCTGTGAGCCCGGCAAGCTTTCTCCATTTATTGCTCTAATCAGCAGTCCAATGTGCACAGCACCACATTCCAAATAAAGGATATCCTTGGAGTGAGTATGTAAGGCTACTTGAGGAGTTGTTATGAGGAGAGAAGAAAAGTCTTTGCTTTTTAAATGCTTGTGTCTGAACTTTGGTGGCCATTGATTCTCAAGCAAGAAAAATTGGCACATCTATTAAACTCAGACAAAGATTGTTATAAATGCCAAAAACAGGCAGGAAGCAGAGTTTGTGTTCTCATCATGCTTCTCCCTGGATGTGGTGCATTGGACAGGTTTGGAGAAAACAAATCATATTTTAAAAAGCAAGCATGGAACTACAAGGAGGCCCAGCAGCTTTGCCTGTGCTGTTGCTAGCAGATGCTGACAGCCTCTCCCATCTCCACGCATTAACTGGTGCAGCTACGCGAGTGATGCCGCATAAATATGAGGCCTCGTGTTGTGAGGAATCACAGCTACCACAATATAATTAGTAACCTGCTCTGAGTTTCATTCCCAGGTGGGAAGAAGAATCAAAGGGACGGGGAAAGAAGACGATTTGAGACTCAGAAACAATGCTTGTCGTTGACAAGGTTTTGCTACGAGGACGCTCTCAACGAGCTCATCCTCCCGACACTGGCATGCAGCCAGCTGGCATTTCTGTGGGCTACACTGAGATCCAGTGAATACCATGTGGGCGGTTGTCAACATTAGAAATGGGAAAAATAGAGAGGGAGAAATGAGTCTGAGAGGTATAACATCAACTTTCAGGGGCTTTTTTATTTCTACCCAGATGGCACAAATATTCCTGGGTATTCATACCCACACAATAGGCATCTCAGGATAACAATTATAAGAAATTAAAGTTTATGAAGTAACTTTACATATGTAGGCTTCACCAAAGCCAGGACTCTGCAGCCTCAGAATGGATATATGGCCAAGGACACTGAATTTCTCACATAACTGAAACTTTGTTTTATTATTGTTTTTGCTTTCACTTTTTATTGTTATGCATTGCATCTAAAATATCTACCACAGGTTTCACAAATTCAGAGGTGAGGCTTTCAGAAAGCGATTAGATCACAAAGCCACTAACTTCATCAATGGATTAATCATAGCTTAATGAGCATTAGGACATGGAGCCCAGGGAAGTAGGTCATACCCTCAGGAACATAACCAGCACTCTTGTCCCTGGTCACTTCCTGTCTTTCTTCTCTCTCTTTCTCTCTCTCTCTCTCTCTCTCTCTCTCTCTCTCTCTGGCTTTCTCTATTTCTCTGCTTTTTGTCTGTCATCAGGTGAGCATCCTTCTCCCATGCTTTAACCCAGTCAACCATGGATGGAATCCATGGATGGAAGCTGTGAGTCAAAATAAACCTTTTCTCCTTTAAGCTGTATATGTCAGATACTTTGTACAAGCAGCAGAAAGGTGACTAATACATTTATTTTTATTTATATTATTTTTTATTCAAGTTAAATTTATTACTTTTAACTGGCACATAAGGAATATATATATATATATATATATATATATATATATAAATATAAATTACCATGTGATGTTTTGATACAGGGACCCATTGTGTAACACTGATATCAAGGTAAAAATATATGGCTTCTCAAACATTTGTATTTGTTTAATGGTAAAAATATCCAGAGTCTCTTCTTTTAGCTTTTTGAAGGCTCCAGTCCATTAACATGATCATGATCTGCAGTACCCTACTGTGCAATAGCAGACCGGAACTTCCAACTTCTATCTAAGAGGATCTCTGTGTGATTAATCAACCTCTCCCCTTTCTTCCCCCATCCCTATTTTTTAGTTTGCATATGGGTCAGGACTGCTTGACTTAGTACAAAAAAAGCCCAATTAAAAGGAGAACACTGGTCTTCTTTTAAGGACAATAAAACACATATTTACGTGCTACAATATGTGACATGTTTATACTATCACAGAATAAAATATTCACAGTTATATACAAATATCAGAAAGATTATAGTCAACCTCTCTGGGTTGGAATGTTGGTAACATTAATGATTATTGTTGATCAGGGTCCTCTTTGCCTCCACTTTTTAATCTATGACAATAGAAACTAAAATATTAAGGATCATAAGGCCTCTGGATTACTAGAAAAATTATGTCCTTGAGCAAACCTGACTTTACATCCAGACATTCTACCTATCAGAGGGCAAGTTAGGGTCAGTGATGCTTGATTTGCTTTTCTTACTTTTGACAGGAAGTAAATGTAATACTCATATTCATAAAGCTCATATTTGTGGAACAGTTAATATCTGCTAGATTTTTGCTTTCTTTGTATATGTTATCAAGGTTAGTCCATAAAAAACTCTGTGCAGTAGATATTCTCACTATTATTATGCCCATTTTTGAGATTCAAAAACTGAAGCAAAATACATACCCAAATCACACAGTGATAAACTGCCCAAACTCCAACCCAGATAGTTTGACCTCAGGTCTTGGATTCTAATCACTGTGCACATGACCTCATTTACCCTGCTTTATCTGTATCTGAGAGCTTGAGAAGAAATGAACTTAGTAACCTAGCACATAAGAAATTACTTAATAAACATCAGTTACCAATATTATCTAATTAATATCATTACTGCTATTATCACTAATATTAACTCTTGTGCTATAATTTCCTTGGGCTTCTCAGAAAACTACATTTGTTTCAAGAACATGATAAACTCTGCAGAACCAGCAACTCGAAACAAATTAGGTATGACAACAGACCTGCCGACACGTCAAGTGGGAGTTTTATATGATGTCAGTGATGCAGAGAAGATTGGCTCAAATGCATCCATCCCTGGTGACACGAAAAAGAGCATTAGCGTGCACTGTCATGTCTGCACACACTTTGGGAAGATGGATGTATAAAGCAGAGGTGAGCGTGGAGAGTACAAAGGAAAGGAAAGAACGCAGACTCCCTTCTATGCCTTCACTGTCTTCACATATTAAAGCATCAATGTGTCCGAAGAACAGAAAAACCATAACAGAGGGTAATATTCAGAGCCAGTTCTCAAACATGTTATTTTAGAAAGTAAAGAGGCATAAGTAGAAAATAAGTGGCTTTGACTAACGTCCAACCAGAGGCAAACACCTTTAATGTCTTGTCATATCTTTGAGCTAAGCCACGAGACTACAAAAAAGGTTGGACTTTCTTTTCCAATACATTAACCTGTGTGATCTGTACATAGTCTGAACTGTTTTCTCCATGAGACACATGGGAATATGGGCAAGCTTGTCTTGCTCCTTTCCTTGTGGCCACCATTTCTTGTCTAAGAATTCATATACAACACCGGTACAGACCCTTGGAATAACCCAGTCCACTCCTGCTTTTCCACTTTTACTTACAATCATAATTAAGGAATAGAGAGAAGCAGTTCAATTTAAGTCCCACCTATCCACACAGTGATTGCCAATGATAACCAGAAGATAGTCTATGTTTTTCTAGTACTTAAGTATTTGATGGTGTGCTTGGAACAAAAGCATTGTCTGTTGCTGAAAACTCCATGCTTATCTCCTTCACAACTCCTTTTTGAATTTTATTGTCACATATCAAAAAGCACACTCATCCCTCCATTTAGATGTTTAACAGACCTATCAAACTTAATGTAAAACAGAACTTGATCGTTTATCCTACAACCTTACCCATCTCATTAAAATTAAACCCGCTTCTTAACAAATGCAAACATGTACAACTATACCACCAGTTAATAGATAGGACATATATTTTAATTAAATCTGGTAAGCATAGAACCAACAGTTTATTTCTATTAGACATCTCAATATTTTCTTTTCTAACCTGTTTTTCAGCATTTTAAACTGCCTCATCTTTCCCCTGATATTCACAAAATATGTTGTTAGAAAATATATTAATGTAACCTAGAGCTAGCCCTGACAAGTCAAGAGTCTGTAAGTTTTCCCAATGTCCTCTACTACTAAATGTTTAGTCTTTTTTACTTGATGAACTAGAGCTGTACATGTATAATGTTTCTATCTCATACTGTTCTTAGAGTGAAATTCTAGTCTTCTCTGCTGCCATTGATGGCTCCAACTATTGAAGTCCACTCTTTTTGCCCATTTGCAAGTCCTCTGGCCTCTGAATCACCTCTCCAGGACAATTCCCTCATGCCTCACAAAGGCCACAGGTAGTCAGTGGCCCTCCCTAGGGCCAGTTCCTATGAGCCACAATGCCAACACTCCCACATGCAGTTGGGCAGCATAAAGCTGAAGAGGGTTGTACCCGCCTGCAGCCGCTCCCACCCCATACCATTAGCGTTCATTTCCTCAAGGGGCAGGAAGATTTCTTCACTCTGTCTCTTCTTTCTCCTTTCCTGTACCCTTCAGGACACAAAAAGGAACAGCTTCTAGCTTTCCATTCTTTTCCCTGTGACCTCCTTCCACATCAAAGCAGTAAGCCCCAAAGCCTAGGCAACAGAGTAGAATAAGGGCAATCGTTTTATGTAATTAAAAAAAAGAAAACCTTTGAGGTCTGGGGTGTACTTCTATGTAGAGCAATATTTAGTATGTGTAAGGCCCCGGGTTCTGCCCTCAGCACCAAAAAACAAACAGCAAATAAAATAAGCATGCTGTTTAACATACTTGCAGTTTGATTCTTGAAAAGATAAATGTGAAGTCAAAATAGGGCAAAGAAAAATCAGCTTCATGTTACTTAATAAAGCCTAGATTTCAAAATGAATGTCTCAATAAAAACCTCCTAGCTAACCAGTCAAAGCCAAGTAAATCTCACCAATATTGCTGTACTGGTCCTCATCCCACGACCAGTGCCCAGTCTTCAGCAAACCGGCATTTTGGATTGACCATTGCACAGATATTTATAGAACCTATCCTATAGTCAATATGCATAAAGTACCTGTTGTGCAAGCTTTACATAAATATCTTTCGGAATCCTCAAAACAACCTTGGAAAGAAAGCGTTTTCATTTTTAGCATTTTACTAATAATGAGACTGATAGAGATTAAACTGCCCCAAAAGAATAGGTCTAACAAATATACAGGTCAGAATTCAGGCTTAGGACTACTTGTCTTACAACCAGTGTATTATAAACAGCCTATTATTAAACGTATCAGTAAACTACTAGTTCTTATTGTGAAAGTTCTAGTTGAATATCCCTCAAATCACATGCCTAACACAAAAATCATTTAGGTCAAAATGACTGATTACATAATACGAACTGAATGCAGGAAATATGAAAAAAAATAAGGAAAAAGGGAAAGAAAAAAGGAAGGGAAGAAGGAGGCAAGAAAAGAAAGGAGAGAAAATAGCCCACAGCACAACTTCCCAAAGACAGTTACAAGTCTGGTAGGTCACTATTGTGTTTTTCTGATTTTCTGTACATAGCCAGCCAGGCTTTTAAAAATATATTTGTACTACACTCCAAGTTTAAAACAAATCAAACATTCCTGGAGATAGTTTGGGATATTCATTAAAACAGATCTCTGGGACCATACGGCTAGTTTTGGACATGTTTGTGTCAAGAAATGGTAACTTTGCCAATATTACCATCCATAGTTCTCTTTAAAACATCTAGGGCCGCCATAAACTCTCTACCTCCTTCACTAATAAGAAGTACATAAATTCTATTCCTACTAATAAATGCAGCTTAATCCATTTTTAAAGTACACTGGAGATAGCTATCCTTTCTATAAATAGTGCTTTACATATTGCAGCAAATATCTAGCAATATAGAAAGAGTTCAGTGATTGCACTGGCATTATGATAACAAATACACAAAATTAAGCAATGCAAAAACTAAAATAAATACAAAAAAAGACAGAGAAAGCAGGTTAATCATAAGCGTAATAGGATTAGAGATAATCTTCACTAATATTTTAACTGTGCTTCATAACTCCTAAAGATATAATGGCTTTATATTTTTAAAAATAGCCACCACAATTTCTAGCTGCCACCCCACCAGACACAAAAACATGGATGCATACAGAAAGGAGATTTGTTATTTAAATTTCACCTGTCTTTTACTAAATAACAAATTTCGTAAGAGTTTTTATTCATCTTTATAATCTTAGCGTTCAGCCCAATGCCTGCCAAATCGTAGGTACTCAATAAACATTTGTTGAGCCTTTCTACAATATTAACTAGAGTCCTAACCTAACTTTTAATATCACTCAATACTAAAGAAAGTGCACATATGTTTGATCTTTTGATAGTGACACAGATGACCACTAAAAGCTAACATTCATTGTGTACCAACTCCAGGTAAGGTGCTACATTAGCATTTGACATGTGTTATCTCTTTCGATCTATCCAATAACTCCATGAGTTGGTGCTATTTTCTTCATTTTTAATTTACCTCTTTTTGCAGAGGAAAAAAGGAGGCTCAGAAAGTTTAAGTTTATGTCACAGTCACACAGACAATAATGAATTTTAAAGCTGGAGTTGCATTCTATTTGAACCCTAAACCAATGAACTTAACAGCAAGCTACTTTTCTTCTACCCTGAGTGCTTATGAATACAAGCACACTCTATAGGGTATCTCAAAAATTTTTATATTAAACATGTATGAAGATGATAATATTTTTGATACATTGGCTTTACTAGTTCACTAATCCAAATAAAAACTAGTTTATTTATGCTTTTAAAATATGACTTCTAGAAAATTTATAAGTGCCACAAATGTGGCTCATATATTCTATTGGACAGTGCTGTAGCAAAACATCCAACTACAATAAAAACCGAAATACCATCTATGCAACACAGCACGAGCAGTTGCAGCCCCATGTTTAGAGAGAGTTTAGTTTACTTAATAAGCAGGTTTTATTGCTGAGAGCTAATTGGGCCGTTAGGTAACGCAACCTCCTAACACCACTAAACCAAAGCGGGTAATGATTTGGATTTGTACGTCATCTAGTCAATCTATGATTCTAGGCAGAAATATACTAAAACTCTTCTGGAAGACAGCTCTATTTCTCAGATTCTCTTGCAGACTTTTCCTCCATCTCCCTTAAGAAGCTATTTTGGTGTTCACAGCATTAGAATCAGAAAAAATTTCTTCTTTGCCTTAATAAGTAAATATGATGATTTAATATGCTTACTTTTATATTGCTACTTCACAAAAGTAGGAAAACTACTAAAAAAAAAACCACCAACCAACAAACAAAAGCAGAATAAAATCCCAGTCTAGGGGCAAAGAATAGATCATATTTTATGTTCTTGCTTGAAGTGCCATAACTAAATTCTCATACTTAGTATAATTGCAAAATTATGTCAAGCATGGTTAAATTGTAGTGAAATGAGAAAGCAAGTAGACTTTAAAAACTCAGCCACCTCTCATTTACACTTTTGTGGGGACCAGAACGACAAAGTAAAAACTAAGCAAAATCAATTACTCACGTTAGGCCTCTGCTTCCCCTGGATGTGTCTAAGCACTGTGATGAGGACATGGAGCACTGACCTCTGAGTCAGCAGACGCAGACTCCAGCTATGCCGCTAACAAGTGTCCAGCCTCAGGAATCCTTATCTGGTAAGAGGGGGGAGAATTAGGCTTGTAGTTTGAAATGCCAATGCTACACCATCAGTAGGTCATGAAACCAATTTCATGGGTCAAGGCCAATTTTCTTTAAAATGAAGCAAAATAAAAACTCTCAGAGGTCAATACACATATTAAGAATCAACACAATTTCATGCAACTTTGTTATGTGTCTGTGTATATGCATGCATGTACCTCTGTATGCATGTATACATTATAGAAATACATATATATATATATATATATATATGTATTATATATGTATTTCTATATATATACAAATATATATATGTATTATATATATATATTATATATATATATATATATAATAACAAAGCCTCAGTTTATTCTCATGGACTCATTTAACAGAACACAGCATCAATATTTACCTAGTATTTTTTTAGAACCACTGTCTCTCTCTCTCTCTCTCTTGCTTGAAGTACCATAACTAAATTCTCATACTTAGTATAATTGAAAAATTATATATATATACAGAGAAAGAGAGAGCAAGTTCTGCTTTGTGTGCTGGATTATAGTATAAAATGTGTATTGCTATTCATAACAGGTGTTTGAGAATCACTCTTTATCACTGAAATAATATGCTCAAAACAAGGAATAAACCATTTACAAACAATGGATCTGATGTTCAGTGTTTCTCACAACAAACACAACCAACAACACAGGAGCAGAAGAACCACATCACTGAGCCCAAACCAGGTCATAGAGAATGATGAGAAATGAAATACAGGTTTTTTATGGCACTAAATTTTGGATAAATTGTTACATATCAGTAAAGTACTGAAACAGTGCCGAAGGGATCATTGCAAAATTGCTGCAGATCATAGAGGAACTACATGCTCTTCACTAGTAACAAAGCCTCAGTTTATTCTCCTTTCATAGCATACAGCCTCAATATTTACCTAGTATTTTTTAAGAACCACTGGCCAGTCATGGAAGATGTAATATAAACTGCAACATTTTGCCGGCAACATGTAGAACTTACTATATGTAAGTTCAGATTGTTAGATCTGAGAAAGTATATTAGACTTATGTAATTAAAATATTTCAAACATCTCTAGATTTGCTCAGTGGTTAAATTTGCTAAAATATGGATAGAAATGAATATTTTGGAAGACAGATGGAGAGGGAAAAATCTATGTTTTTAGACTTTTTCTGACATACAGCTGTACAGACAAAAGTGAAAAGTGAAATGTGGCGAATTATTTGCAAGTGAAAGCTCTTACACTTGTACCCACAGCTGCTCTAAGGACCACCACTGCCTCAGCTTGATCCAGTTATGGCACTGTGTACCTTGTCACACAGCTTACTTTGTTCTTCCCCTATCTCAGGATCTATAGCTCATTAATATAACTGTCAGGTTTGGTCAATGCTGAGTTAGAGCTAGTCGCTTCTCTTTATTTGGGCACAAACACAAGTTTTGAAGAATTATATTTAATTACACAAAAGGCAGAATATCCTTTGTTGGAAAGATGTTTCATTACTCTTTGTTATTTATCCCAGCCTGAGCATTTAAACAAGTAAATATTTTCAGGCTTTTCCCTTCAACGTATCTGTACTCCCTCATATCTCTTTTGATGAGGGCAAAGTGCCACTCCTTGATTAGAAAAATGTCTCTAATGAGAAGGCTATAAATTCATAAGGTGTTTTGTGACATAGTCAAAATGTGCTCTATTTTAATGTTCTTGCTATTTTATAGAGTCATAAATAACAGTAAATGATAATATAAGAACTTGTTGAGGAAATTCAGATCCTTCCCCCTTAGTGAGCTCCATTTCCTTCCAAACTGACAGGAATTCAGTTCCTGACTGTCTGCCTTTTGCACTGGCTCACAGCATAGTCTATATGGAAATTAAATACACCCACATTTGAAATGAGAGAGTCTTTCCTCCCTGGCATTTGTTTCCAATGTGATATACTTATTTCAGTAACAAAGTTCAGTGGTTAAAAATGTAGTCAGACCAGATCTAGGCGAACAGAAGAAGGATTGAAGTGATTTCCAGATTAGTCAGGCAAAAGTACCAGAAGGAAGAAGGGATCCCAAGGGACTGGTAGGTTCTGCCTGAATTATCCAAATAATTGCTTCAACTCTTTACCCTCACAATGGCGAACTGAACTGAAGTGATATAAGCCAACAGAAGTTTATTTAACTTATTTTTTTCACTTTCCGTTAATAATGACAGAAATGAAAGTGAGCAGAGTCCCTCTCAGTGTTTGGATGAAGGCCTCAATTCCATTTTTGTGACATTTATAGGGAGATTCACTATATGGGGAAATTCTAAAATGAGTGAAAAAGAAAAAGGGGGAAGAAATCTTGGCTCTGAGTACAATTTTCCTGCTAAACTTTGGAGAGTTAGAGGGCTCAAGACCATTCTTTATCTCTCTCTCTTTTTTAATCAATTACATACTCTCTTTAGAAAATCTTCCCCCACCTATGCTCTTAAGTCTTGGCTGTATTCCAGTGTTTAAACTTATAGCTCCAGCTGGGATCTCCCTTGAGGAGCACTTGATGGACCACTACAGAAACAGCAGCCTATTTTCAATTGTGCTACTGCTTCTAGCACTATGTGGAACTGTTTACTAATTGTTTTCTATGTCAGGCATCTTACTTAAGCATTTATAGGGATGATCTCATGAATCTAAGCAGTAGAATTTATAATGATTTCCCTTTTACAGATTAAAAAAATGAAACTATATAAATTGTCCAAATTTTTCTTACAAAGAAACAGAACCCAGAAAAGAGAGTAGATCTGTATAACGTTCAAATCTCCATTTATAATATGCTGCTACTTTATTGTGTTTACAATTTGCCCATTCATTTGTAATTTATGATATAATACTTTGAATTATGCTGATGATGATGACGATGATGATGATGATGATGATGACGGTGATGATGATGATGGTGATGATGATGATGGTGATGGTGATGATGATGGTGATGATGACGGTGATGATGGTGATGATGATGATGGTGATGATGATGGTGATGATGACGGTGCTGATGACGATGATGGTGATGATGATGGTGATGATGATGGTGATGGTGACGATGATGGTGATGATGATGGTGATGATGATGATGGTGATGATGATGGTGATGATGATGATGATGATGGTGATGATGATGATGATGGTGGTGATGATGATGATGGTGATGATGATGGTGATGATGACGGTGATGATGGTGATGATGATGATGGTGAT
>PVJX010017243.1:0-38799 GCA_004027295.1 Dolichotis patagonum | reverse complement strand
GGAATAAAGGCCTGTGTTACCACTAGTTTTCACATTTTGAAGACTGCTTGATGAGTAGAAGCTAGCTGAGTTTGTCATCATTCATTTAATATCTACTTGTTGCCGAGCATCACCATAAACCATTCTCATGTTAGATTTCTGTAGCAGAATTTAGAGAAAAAGATGGAATGAACAAAAATTGTGAGTCCAAGAGAAAAGGTGTCTTTGTACACTGGATCTTGGACTGAGCTATGGAACTGAGCAGAACAATAGCAGTAAGTTTAGTGGAGTGAGGAACAGAGAAGATGTGTACCTTACCTTCTTCCTGAGAAGGCTCCTGTCTTAGTTACTTTTTACTCAATGCTGAGAAAAAATACCTGATGCCCAAATTTGGGAAAGGAAAGGTTTATTTCTTACAGTTTTTGGAGGTTTCAGTCCATACTCAGTTGGCATCAAGGCAGGGTGGCATGGCGGGGCCACAGTTCATGGCGGCTGCAAACAGCAAGTGGAAACCGGCAAGAAAGAAACACACCTTCTTCCTGCCATTACATCACATCCTGGCTCTACCCCTTAGGAGGGTGCAGCACTGATACCACCAATCCAAGCTCTAGACAATGAACCAGTCACAAATGTACAATGCAAATACATGAGGCCTAGGGGCCACTGACATAAACCATGACAGCTCCCATAGTCAGTAGTATTCAAAGGGGAAATGGTGAGATGTGTTTAGCTAGTGACATTCAGGAGGAGATTCTGATGTCCAGCAAGCTGCAAGAGCAGCATGACATGCCCAGGAAAGCTATGGAAATAGGCAAGTTCTAGATGCTTCCACAGACAGAAGTGTGAGCAAAGTGACACAGGAAAGGGCAGAATGATCTCCTAATCAAAATGAGAAACCACTAGGGGCCCTAAAACACGAGAGAGAGAGAGACAGAGAGAGAGAGAGAGAGAGAGAGAGAGAGAGAGAGAAAGAGACATAATGAAGCTTGGTTGTTAAGAGTGATATATGATTCAAGAGTTGTCTTCAAGGCCTGGTAAAGAGCAGGCCAGGTAGGAATGCAGGCACTACAGCAGAAGATCATGAGGATGTATAATAAACCAGGGGACCAGATGATTTGCTCACTGTCAATTCTGAGGGTTCAACATTATGTTTCTCCTTGAAACTTGGATTAAAAGTTTGGAGAAAAGATGAGAACACCACATTTATTGAAATTATGCTTTACAACATGCACTAAAAGGAATGCTTGATGTAAAATTAGCTGAATTATAAAAAATACAGTCAGCTTTATTTCTTCCATTCCTGAGTATGTTACCTGAAGTTTGGAAGCATTACAGATTCTTAGGAGGTAGTGAGATTAAGAGAAGGATTTCTAGAGAAGATTGCTAACCCGAGGCATGAAAGGTGTGAATCAGAGTGGACCAGATGGACTAGGAGTATTAGCAGGAACTGCAAAGTCCAAGTGGCAAGGCATTCTTTGCTAGAGGAGCAGGTTGATCAAAGACCCTGGGGTCTGAAGCAGCCACAGGTACTCATTAGAGGTGGCAGCATTCTGCATTTTTGGAGACTGGGTACAAAGTGTGAACAGAGTAGTGAGACTGACAGGCAAGTCATTCTGGAGGGAATGGGTCAAAATAGGTCCATATATATTATGCTAAAGGGAATTTTAACTCTTCAATGAACTTCATATATTTTGTTTTGTCAGTATAAGTTTCTACCAAGAACAGAACAATTCTAATTAGTTATCCTTTCCAGTAAGTCTGATCTTACAGTTTGCCTATCAACGCAGAATGAGATCATATACCATTAATAAGATTTTTTAAATGGTAGAGTTTATCGCGCATCTTCATAACAATAATTCATAACCCCTAGACTTTCTTCTTTCAAGGCACCTAAAATATTTTTATATAGTCCTTGATTACAACCAGCCTAGATTCCGTATTAGTTGCTTGAAAATTGCTATGGTTACTTGTTTTAATTATTGCAACATCTCTTGCAGATAACACTAAACATCGTCTTAGATGAATTTTACGCAGAGCATCTGGATTTATTTTACAGCAGTAGAGAGTAGTGAAACTATTTTCTGGAAACTCACATAAAAACAGTAAATCTTCAGATAGCAATTCTCATGTTGACCCTTATGACTACTCTCTGATACTGGAGGAACAGAATGTGACTTTACTGATACATAGATATTGGAGGTCTTGGGCCCTGCCTACCTCTCCAGGGTTATGCCAGTCCACACTTTGTTTGTCATGTGGTGACCAAATTGACCATCTTTCCATTCCTCAAATGTTACAAACTTCCTCTTATCCCAGGATCTTTGTACTAATTATTCTAGTTTTATTATTCTTTCCTTTCTTCTAACACAATGAAATCATCTGTATTTCTGAATGTTCACAATCTTTTAGAATGATCACCTATGGAATATACTTATTTTTTGATATTACTATTGCACTCATTTTATTTTGTTTTGTTTAAAACAAGGTCTTGATATATAGTTCAGGATGTTCTTGAACTTACTAAATAGCCTAGGCTGGCCTTGAACTCGAGGTGATTCTCCTGCCTCAGCCTCCAGAGTGCTGGGATTACAGACAAGCACCACCATTCTTTTGTAAACAATTTATGGGCTTCCCTCTAGAACTTGATTATGACCCATACTGTGTTATTTATGCTCTTGCTTCATCTTTTGCTTCAAGTGGTACTACACCACCAACTTTTATACTATTAAGCTTTGAATGACATTTAATTATTTCTACAAATTAAATTCATCTCTAAGAAAGTGTGGAAAATTATTGAGCATCTTCAGAGGAATGAAGAATAGATGCTGAAGGTGATGGAAAGTGAACCTTCAGAATGATTTTATAGTAAGGCAATATTGTTGGAATAAATGTGTACTCTTGTAAAGTAGCGCCTTTGAATGTTTGCATATATTTCTCAGAAAGAAGCTTCATTACCTTCATGTCACATATGATGGACTCATTGTTGATGACTTAAAGTATCTTAAAATTTACTGACAATACACAAAAGATATTGTCAGTAAAATCAAAACATTACACACACACACCCACACACACACCCTAAAACAGGCTATGATGGTGAGCTATGACTTTGACTACACAACTCAGTGAGTTCAAAACTGAATCATTTAGATGATCACATCTTGATTTCATCTAGTACAAAACAAATAGAAGATGATGATTATTTAGCCATTGTAGACAGTTAAGGTAAGGGGATATATCTACCTCTTGAGGAAATATCACCTTTGTGGTCTGTAATAGATATTTTAGCTACAGCTTATGTGCTTTTTACTAGAAAACAGAAAAGAAAACAAAGTAGAGTGATCCTCAAAAAGTTAGTTTAATTTTAGCTTTATTTGAGTAATTGTAAATGTTATTAATTTGAGCAAATCAGTAAAAACAGAAGACTTTCGCATTTTATTATCCTTGCATAGGTGTTTGGAACAAAAATTCAAATCAACATCACAAGAAATTATATGAAAGGAATAGTCATCAAGAAATGTTCCCGAAAGAGATAGAACGTGACTTGGTTTGTCCAACTGAACTCCAGTATGTGGGATATGCAGGTATTAAAAAAACAACTTGTACCTTGGGGGTTCATTTCCTGTTATTTCTCCTAACTTTGTTAATATGACTTTAAACACTATGGAATTTTGATGAACAACGATGAATAAGAGACTATGACTGAATAGCTTAGGATAAAGTGAAATATTTGTCCAGAAAAAACAGACAGAGATATTTATCTTTAAGTTCATCTAATTATCAACTGAAGTCTTGAAGCCTCAAAATTAATAGCCTGTTTAACTGCTCATCCAGTCTCTAGTTGAAACTTAGCAAAGCCAGTGATCTTGTAACATTCACTGATAGCAAACTACACATGTTAATTAGACACATGCACATTACACAAACTTTTAAAGCCCCATTTGACATCTTCTGCCTATGCTCTTCATGAAAATTTTAGAATTTTTATTGTTTTGCTGAAATAATAGATATTGTTCTTGCCTATGAGATTTACTTGGCAGTCACTTCTCAGTATATGGTCATTTACCTTTTCCTCCCAGAATGCTCAGTATCATTGGTGTTCTTTTACTTCATGAAAGTCCACTCAAATAAAATTTCCAAGTACTGGCTTCGGCACATCATCAATGTATCATATTATAGGAAAGGCAATCTCTGATGACAATACAGTGAATTACCATAATTCAAAAACATGTGCTCAAATTTTATTGTTGTAAATTATTTTTTTTCTTTCATGTAAATGGAGATGATATACAAACATAAGTTGTTCTGCTCATGGGTATAACTCAAGATGTCACTTAAAGATCTATTAAGAACACTAGCATGGGATCTTGGTTTGAATTTCTGGCTAATTATCAAATTGTTATATTGCACACAGAAATTAATTCCTTTATGTTAGCTCCCTTTGGGTTAAGTTTGTCTTAACTACTTTGTACATTGCTACTAAAAATGATACAAGTGATACAAAAACATTTTGATTATTATTATTGCTTTTTTATTAATGATTTCTTGAATAAAGAATCAGATAAAAAATTCTCATTTAATAAAAAAAGTAGAATGCAAGAAAGATTGAAACAAAGCTTTTGGAAATGGAGAGGAGATGCAGGGTTGAAGGTAGTGGAGGGAAATGGGAAAAAAGAAAATTAAGATATATCATGTGTAGGTACAATATGTATGACAAACATGTACTAATAAAACATAAAATGAAAAATTATCATGTAAGATATCTTTAAGGAAGAGATTTTAAAAATGCATAGGTCCTAGATAACTGTATTTAGCAATACATTACAACATTAGCACTTAAGTCGCATAACAAAAAGAAAACATATGCATGTTCGATAAACAAAAATTGAAGAGCTATGCTTATCATTGTTATGATTTTAAAAATGTTTAAAAATCAATGCATTGGAATCTGAAATTTTTTTTTTGAAAAAACTAATCAAACAGCCTTCTAAAAAAGGATTTTTTGGAAGGAGTCATGACTTTTCCAGAACCCTTTTTGCGTATGGATTTCATTGGAGGCTTTTTTAAGGGTATGGCTCTTCTTGGAGTTTGTAGTGCCCTTGCTATCTGCACATGCTCATTGCAGTAATACTTGTTGCTCCCTTCTGAGAGATGGATGAGTGTGCGTTCTGCCAGGTCCATGCACTGGGCATGGACCCAGTGTCCATCTCCATGAGAACAATAAATCATGGCAGGTTTGTTGAGCTCAGTTGAATAGAATGGTACCCAAGTGTTGATATCCACATCACAAGTAGGGCAGCATGTTATCCAGTAACCTGTCACAGACTCATCTTCTTCATCATCTTCATTATAGGTGTCAAATTCATCATCACCATCAAAACTATATGCTTCTGCACTGAAACAAAATTCTTCAGAATCTTCAAAGGGAGTAGAGTCTCCTGGATCTTCTGTTGATGTCTGACTGTTTGTCAAGGTTTTCTGATCTTCATTCACATCATCATCAGAGCATTTCAACATATAAAAATAGAATGCTTCGGAAACAGCCTGTTTATGGTCTCCTGGAATACCAAGGAAAACATTTCCATTCCCCATGTTATTTCCAAACCATATTTTGCTGTGCTTAATATCTGGGGTCCAATCGGGGGTTTCCATCTCACAGATTTTTATCTTGTTGTCTTCTAAAGAGACAATGTTGCAGACCATTCTCTTTTGATTTTCAAGTTGATAGCCACCAACAATAACAAATTCATCACTGTTAGTTTGAGTCAGGATTGCACTGGAGACAGAGATTCCTCCTGGCAAGACTGTGCAATTCACAGCTGGGCTGCCCAAGGGGAGATCAACCTTTATTCTGTACAGGTTGGCAGGGCGCATGTTACTGGCAAGCGAATGTCCTCCTAAAATATAAACAGTATCATTTTTGGCAATCGAGACATGAAAAGATAGTCCATCCTGAAGTTCTGGTAGAACATATGATGTAGCACACCCAAATTCAAAATCCACCAAGAAAACATGGGGCAAGCAATCAGCTACACTATTCCATTTTTCTGTGGTTCTTTGGGTAGAAGGCATGTATGATCGTCCTCCAAAGAGCACTCCCATGCTTCTCCCTCGACTGTACACTACATCAATGGAATGACCATATCTGGCTTCCGGAACATCTCCTACCAAGTCCTTCTCTGTGCAGCGAAAGGTAACTTTTTTGTTGTTCTTGAAAACAATAGACATGACGTAAATTTTATCAGAAAGCTCATTGTTTGGTGTTTTCCCTCCATGTATGATATATTGATTCTTTTCAGACTCCAAGCTTTCTTTGAATGTGCAAATGGCTGGGTAGCGAAGAGGAGGAAGGTAGCAAGAATCCTTAGAGAAAACTGCAGGCTTCAATTTGAGATGGTTATGCTTCACGTCAAAATGGAAAACCCCAGTGGGGCAGGATCTCTTTGGCCAGCCTTTTTGGCCAAAGAAGAAAACTTGCCCATCAAAATTCAACAGTGAGAAACCTGGTTGAATTAAGGCTATGTTGTTACCAACTGTTACCATCTGCAGTGACATAATTTCCAATTGCCAGTAGATCTTTTACCTGAAAGAATTATAAAACAAAATCGTTTAGACTACCTTCACATAAATAACCATATTCTGATTCCTTCACATACAAAAAAGCGTGTTAAAAAAAAAATTCCTCCCATAAGCTCCTAGAAGGACCATATGAACAAAATTCAGGCAGTTAGGTATGCAAAAGGAGACGGAACCTTCTTACCCAATACACTACAAGCAGCTGGGACATATTTTGGAGAGGGACTGTTCACTCTTAGATTTCTGGGAAATGTAGTTTTTTTCTTCTAAGAGTTCTTACATATTAACTAAAAGAACTACAATTCCCAGAAATGCTTTCTTTATAGTGCGGTAGCTATGATAATTGTTTTTGTTGCTCCAAAGGGGATACTTGTAGGGTGACTCTCTGAATAAGGACGCCAAAAGTGCGGAGTGACTAGATGTGAGCCGAGGCGCAGACCACTGGGTCACGGGAGGTGAGAGAGGTTGGCACACACACAACCTCGGGTTACGAGAAGGCTGCAACACCCACTTGGGTGTTTGGCAAACCCAGGTCCTGAAATTGTCTGATCCCTTCCTGGGAACTCTTAGAAACAGGTGACCCAGTACGAGCCACAGCTGCTTCTGGCCCGAGTATGGTTGCCTGGAAACCACACTGTAAAGGGACGCTATGGCGGAGCAGTCGTTACGGACTCTTGCCTGGACGGTTTGGGTTTGGTTCAGAGTTGCACCCTCGAGGGTCCTTGGGTTGCTGGGGCAGGGGGCCAAAGGGGCTGTGAATTTACACAAACTGCGATGATCTTAGAGAACTAGATACCTGCAGGGGAGAAATTGCCTGATAATGATTTTACTGTTCTGTTTTTAGTAATGGAAATGTACTAATTAGACTTCTGCAAGTACCACTGTAAAGGCCTTTTGTTTCCTTATCCGTCTTTCCAGCTGTTTTTAGGATTCTTTTAGGGAGGCAGAGAAGGTTCCTAAACACGTCTGCCCCCTTCTCCTTTCTAGGGAGACAGTCTTCTTTGCTTTTATTTCAGATCTCTTCCCAGCCCACGAACTTTGAGGTGATTTCTTAGTAATTGTCTAGTAAGCAGACACTAAGCAAAAAGGTGCCGGAATTATTCAGGATTTCATGTTTGTATTACGGCATTTAAAATGATACATCTAGAAGTAAATTTGGTAACTTAATTTAATTATTGCTACCTCACTTGTAAAAATGTAAAATAGATTTCCTATTTGCTAGGGAAGTTTTAGGCCCCAAAATTTAAGGGAAAAAATAACACAGATTTACTGATGTTTCGAGTAAAAAGTTGACATACTTTAAAGCAGATAGCTAGATAACAATGCCAGCGCTGTCACTCACTACACTACTGGCCAGATTCAAATCCCAGAGCTGTCACTTACTAACTATATGACTTTCAGCAAGTTGTTTAAGCTCTCTATGCCTCAATTTTTTCATCTGTAAAATGAGATAATCATGCCTATTTCATAGGTTGATGTCAATTATGACTACTAATTTAATACATGTAAAGCACTTGGAACAACTTCCCACCCTATATGCTAATTATTATTATGATTATTCTTGATTTTATCAAAAGTAAGATTGTTAGAGTACAATTGTTTGCTACTGATGGCACCTGATACAAAGTTGGAAATGGTTAGAAGGGGCTTTAGCATATTGGAATCTGGTCACAAGTGGGTATAAACTTGTGAGCTAATAAATTGGATAAATATAAAATTTAAATAACAAGGAATAATTTATTATTCTTGTCATTCTGTTGCTAATGCTTCATTAAATATGCAGGATCTAAAGTTAGATTTTCTGAGTCCAAATTTGGAGCTCTGACAGTTGTTTTGTTGTGTTGGACAAGTTATTTTCTCTGTTTTTCTATCTGCAAAATGAAGGTAATGTTAGTACCTATTTATTGGATTGCTTTGAGATGTAAGTGCAATAACACCTATAAATCACATAGCAAATGATTAATACTAGCTGATACTATAATTTATTTTTATTGGTTGGACCATTGTGAATCTGTGGTGGTTTTAAAGAGATGTTGATTCTTTTATTTTCAGTTTTGGAAGCACTTTTGTATATCAGATGTCATTGGTTGCAAGACATTCTCTTGTAGTTAATAATTATTTAGTTTGGGAGGCTTCTCAAGGTATGATCTTTTAATAATTATCTTGTGGGCTATTAAACCAAGTGAGGAAGTGGTGCCTAAGATTTATTATTGCCATATCTTTGAAAAGAAGCCTTTCTCTTTTTCAGAGCATAGTGGTTTATAAATTCAGCAATTTACCTAGCTTGTGAAATGACCTGGGCAAATGTTTTATTTATTCACGGGCTACCCCTATATACATAAGAGAAGGCATCCAGCAAGTAAGAAAATTCTATCCAGAGGAACAAAAAGAGGATATTGATCCATAGTTCAGAAAATTAAAACTATAGGTGATCATACTCAGTGTGTTGAGTGATTATTCTCCAAATTTCTCCATTTAGGTGGAGGGAGACGTTGCCAAAGCTTGCTTATTTTAAACACCTATAAACACTGATATTGGGATATTGTATCTCTTCCAGGGTTTTAATGTAACTATATCCATCTTATTAAGGTTTCTAAAAAGTTTTAAAAAAGATTATACTAGATCTATAATAAACTGCTGAAGAATTTTTCTTTAAATAGAGTATACGAAAACAGGCAGAAAAAAAGAAACAGGCAGATTTTTAAAAGTAAGACACTGGTCTTCAACAGAGGGAAATTTCAAAGTCAGTGCATTAAAGATTCTTTTTAAAAGGCAGAAATATAGGACTGATACACTTATACAATTTTCCCAAACCTGTGCTAACATTCCTCAGCAGGAATATTTTCATTGATTCGCTTTGAAGCCAGGGCATAGTTGAGTATCAAAAGAGGACTAATGGTATAAGGTCTATGTTTGTAGTTTCCTGGCTCTGAATTCACTTATTTTTCTTTCCAAAGAAAGATAGTACTCTGAAGCTTTAAATCTTACTGATCAGTGCTGCCCATGTTTCCTGATTGCTCCAAAATAGCAAGTAACCTCTTGTACTAGGCATCTAGTGCCTCTTAACGGCAGGCATTTAGTGTGTGAGTTAATGCTATTTTGCATGGTTAATCAGGTTTGAAGCATACATTATTTGATTTTTCTGCTGGCAGTAAAACCAGAATGAAGTTTTCTTCCTACACTAATACAAGAGAAACATTTATGTAGTAAGACTAATAAGAGTGCTCTGCAGGTGTAGGTATTAAACCCTTGCAAGCAGCCAGAGAATGAGAAGCCCCAAGTTTTCTAAATTCTGCTTCAGCCTTTCCCCATTTGACCCACTGACCATCTCCCACTCACATGTTGCTGAAGTGCATGTCATCATTACTCTTCAAGTTTACAAGTTTTGGTTGAAATGAAGGTATTGGACCTACCTGAAGGCAGAGGGCCTGCTCACCCCTCTCTGAATCTTTGCCGCTATGCCAGGTATTAAAATCAGCACTTGGGAAAGATTCCCTCACTGCCCACTGGGACTCCAGCAAGCAGACGGCTGATGACTATGGGAGTGTTTATGGAGCCTACAGATGTTCTAGTGAACGCTGAACGCTGATCTAACGGGAGCAACTGACTGTGACCTTTTTTATTTTTTCTCTTTGATGGTTGAGGGAGAGAACCACCAGGGTGTAACCCCGAATTTAACTATTTCATTACTGATAGCAGTGGAAACATAATTCAGGATTTATTTGTAAAGCAAAAACAAACAAACAAACAAAAACAAAACAAAAACAAAAAAGTCCGGTTGAAACCTGATTTACTAAAACTAAAAATATTTAAAGCCAATGAATCGTGAATCAAATGAAAAATTGCTTGCCCTAAAGCAAAGAACATTTGTACCAGTGCTAGTCATTTTAACTTTTCTTTTTAAACTAGTTTTTTTAAAATTAATGTTTGTGAGACACAGTAATTAAATTCATCTTGGGGAATTAGTGCATATACCCAGTGCATCTTAATCTTTTTTTACTTCCCCTGCACATTGAAATGCTCTTCTGTGGTCTTATTTATTTAATGCAAACTCAGAAGGTGGGAATTACAGTTATTGGGGGGTCTCTATCAACTGCATGCCAGGCAGCTACTGTGGGTGATATTGTACAGTGTAACGATTACAAAAAGGGGGTTTGGGTCTGGCTGACCTGGTTTCCTTTGCTGCTCTATTCTGTTCCTGGTGGAGTCCCTAACCCTCGACCTTGTTTCTCCCCGTCCTAAATGGAGATACAGAAATATTTATCTTGAATGACTGTTAGAAGAATGTGAGATGAGATAATAAATGTAAGGTCCTCAGCCAAGAAAGACACTGAGACTCCACAGTCATCTTGTCAGTGAAAGTACCTTTGTAATTTTTAATAGTTGTGTAGAATTTTATTTACTCAATGTAATAATTTTCCTAACCATTCACTATTGTTGGTCATTTAAATCAGGACTCATGTGGCTTAGGTGATAGAATGTCATGATATAGGCAGGGGAATCTAGGTTTGAGTTTTACTTCTATAACTCACCAGATGAGTGGCCTCTTTTCTTATCTTTAAAGTCAGGAATATAGCCATATTATTGTAAGGACTTGTGGATATAAAATGTCTGATAAGAAGAACATACACAAGAAATATAGCCTAAGGATGATAATGTTATAAATGTGCTTAAATGACTACTTCACTTCTTAAAGAAACATATTCTAGACTGACTTTTTAAAAAATAGATCTATAGCTTGTTGAGTTGCATTTGGAATCCTGGTCTGTCTTTTAAAAAAGAACCATCCATTCCTCTAGTTACTTCCATGATGATTTTTGTCTGTCTGCAAAAGGATATTTCTAATTTCCCCAACCTATTAGTAGCATTATATAATGATGATGATACTTGAAATTACAGCAATAATGATAGCTCTCATAAAGTTGGTACAATGGCTATATCTACAGTAAATATAAAATAGAAACAAACTATGGTTAATTTAGGAAAGCATCTTATCCTTTAGGTTTTAGGGACATAAAAAATTAGGCAATTTGTAGCATAGTAGTTGCTGAATTGGTAAATTGTCTCCCAAGGGGATTGGAGATTTGTCTAGTAGCCTTTCGCCTTTACCCCGGGTTCACTTTCCTTTGTTTCAGTTGCCTCTTCAGATATGTTCTGAAAATATTAAATGGAAAGGCCCAGAAATAAACACTTCGTAAGTTTAAAATTGTATGCTGTTCTGAGTAATGTGATGAAATCTTGCACTATCTTGCTTCATCCCACTGGGAACATGAACAATATTTTTTGACTAGTGTATCCACGCTGTATACACTACTCTCCAAATAGTTACTTAGTAGCTGTCTCTGCTATTAGGTAGGCTGTCATAATGTCACAGTTCTTGAGTTCACATAGCCCTAGTTTTCTTAGTAATAATGCTGAAGTGCAAGAGTCCTGATACTGGCAAAGAGAAGCCTTAGAAACTTCCTGTAAATATCATCCAGCATCTTCAACTGAGTACAGTCTATTTTGAGATGGAGAGACAGAGTCAGAGAGAGAGAGAGAGAGAGATAATGTTCCTCTAACTTTTATTACAGTGGATTAATTGTTTTACTTTGTTACTTATTGTTAGCATTCTTCCTGTGCCTCATTTATGAATCAAGCTTTGTTATGGGTAGTATTATAGGAAACTTGTATATATACAGGTTATTATATTATCTGCAGTTCCAGGCATCCAGTGGAGGTTTTGGAATGAGAGGGATAAAGAGAGATTCCTTAGCTTTGGACAAGGGGGACTCTGTGTTAGGTCATATTTATTGAACATCCACCATGTGCAAAATCAGGCGGTGAACTAGAAAAGATCATAGACACAGGCCTTTCCCTAAAAGAACATGCACGGCAGTAGGATGCAGCACCTTCTGATTGCTGATGAGCTCAGCTTACATTCTTCCCACATTGACCCTTTCTAAAAAAGTTTTTGAGAAATTTGTCAGGGCGTCACAATCACAGACTACTCAGCCTTTTCTTGAGACGTAATCAAATTCAGCTTTCTACTAGAATATATAGATCTGTCATTCCTTGATCAAAACACAGTGGAGAATGAATATGTCAGTCTATTACAGAATTAAATGTTTATTTCATGGGAGAGAAAAACGATCTAGTAGTAATTGACAGAAAAGGAAGGATCACTGGAGAGAGAGAGAGGGAAAACAAAAAACATAAAAGATGAGTCCAAGCCCAGTAGCTTTACTTTTGCATTTAAACAATTTAAGGACAGAAAGTTAAATAACTTGCCAAGGTCAGTATGGCTGAAGGGGTCTGCATACACTGGGGAGGCAGAGGAGAGACGCTGCTTTGTGGGCTCATGGCTGTTTTAAGAAGTGCGATGTCCCCTCAAGTGTTTCTACCCACACTGTGCAAGTGGAGGAGCCTCTTAAATCCCAGTATCACTTTGTGAATTGAGCTGTGTTGAAATAAGACTAGTGGTAGCTTTTCGTAGCATTAGGGTAGCCATAGACAGTTATTACTTTTTAAATAAGTGGCTCGTTTTTTAAGGTGGTAGCACACAGACTATCGGAAAGGAAGATGTTTGGTTTGTTGAGTGAATTCCACAGTAGGAGCCACAACCGAAACTGGCAAGGAAGAAAAAAGAGGAAGGAAAAGGAAACACTAAGAAGGAAACAATCTACAGTTAGGGTGATGGATTGTCAAGAGAAGAACATGACAAATGACTTGTCATTTTTTATTTAAAGCAATTAAATATGGTCATCTGACCAGGTTGACTGATACATTGCCATAAAAGTTCCATGCCCTCTGTTTTAAGGTGGCTTGTTTGCTTTAAAATAAAATGGAGACGTTTCAGAGGAGTTTTGTATTACTGTGTTGGGAAAGAAAAATCACTTAAATTTATTTTTGCAGGAAGGATTTTGTGGTTCTTTGCAAATAAAACACATGTTGGCAAAGAAGAAATATGTACATAGGTGTATGTGGAGGTTATGTTGTGTGTGTTGAAGCAAAACTGCCAAAGAAGTATTGAGAGAAACTAGAAACTGGAAAGGCACTGCATTATTTCTGAATGCCCATTTATTATTCCACAGCCATAGGACGTGTAGAATTTAAAATAGCTGAGAAGCACCTCTCAAAAATCTTATTTCTGTTAAGAGAATGCCAAATGAAAAGGTCAATTTTATTTGCAAGATCTGGCATTTTGAAACACTTAGAAATGTATTCCTAAAGGCAGAGTTGATTTAGCTCAGTTGCTCTGCACATGCTCCTAACTAGCTATGTGGGTTTTGCTTGAAATTGGGCTTTTCGGTGTTGTAAAAGTGCCGTGTATGGTGCAGGTGGCCATAAGGCTCAGGAAGTTGGACAGAAAAAGATCCACTTTAATGAAACGAGGATGCCTTTCAGTCATTATTGTTATGCAATACAGATAAAATAACACATTTATGCCATGTGTTCCCTTTTTGGAATGCCACAAGCAATGGGACATCGTAAAAGTTTTCTTCTTCAAATTCTTGTTCCTTGAATTCATATATGAATTTCATGCAAAAACATTATAGCCTTTGGCACAAATGGGTTAATAGGATGTTGCATATCAAATGAAGGTGGGTAATAAATCTTATATGATTGAAACGCTATTGCATGATTATATAGTTATGAATTTGACCCAGAATTCCTGCTTTATGGATCAACAGCCTTATCAGGGGCTTTTTGAGAAATGTTCCTGGAAGCATTCACTTTGCTCTGTAAGTCCCTATTGGAGTTGACAGTATTTCTGAGATTAGGAGATGGAGTTTTGAATATGGTTGAAGTATCTGTAGGGAAAATTTTCTTGATAAATATATGAGGCAAGAGATGAGTTAATGATTGTGTAGAGGCAAAGGTAAAGTGTTCATTTGTGATACTCCGAAGTGTAAAATTTTCAAAAAAGTGACAAAACAGAAGTGGCAGTGAAAGGTCAGCTTCCTGATTTAAAAAACAGTTAATTTTCTGGGTTTGTCCTGTGAGTATTCCCTGCAGTTTCCCTGTGCAAAGCTAATCTGTGGGGTTTTTTTTTTTTTTAATAATGGGAAATGAGCAGGGAGAGTTCAAATGCTTAAGTGTTTGCATTTTTCTTTGTTTAATGGAATTAATAACTGTGTAATTGAAAACAGTCGAATAGTTGATTTGCTTCAGTGAGTCAATGCAAACATTTCTGGGTTGACTTAAATGGCTGGGAGAAAGTGTATATGTTGGGGAGATAAAATTCATTTTATGCAGTCGGCCGATGGACAGAAAGGCCTAATCAGTGAAAGCCTCAAGAAACCTCATTATAGTAACTGGGATGGATGAGCAAGGAACAGGAAGCAATTCTTTCAAGAGGAACGTTTCTGCCTAAGCATGTAATTTTGTAGATGAACGTTATTCCCATTCCTCAGAGCTTTCTGACTGGGATATAACAACACACCTGAGATCCAATGTTCTCAGTAAACTTATTTTTTTGATACTGGGGATTGAACCCAGGGCGTGCTGAACTATGTCCATAAACCCTCCCTCCACTTTTTTGTTTTGTGAGACTTTTTTGTTTTGCTATAGTAGTTCAGGGTGGCCTTGAACTCACTACATAGGCCAGGCTGACCTTGAAATCAGCCTCCCAAGTGATGGGATTACAGAAGCGTGCCTCCACACTTTGCTTCTCAGTGAACTTCTAGGGATAATATTCTTTTCCTTTAATTGGTTTACCTCTCTTCTTTACTCTCCTCCTTTTAAGCGTTTAATTTTGAAATGAATGTAGAATCATAAGGTAGATTCATAAGAGGTTGCAAAGAAATGTACAGTGAAGTCTCAGGAATCCTTGGTCTGACGTTCTGATGGTTAAGATTTTGCAAAACTATAGCACAACATGAAAGTTAGGAAATTGATGTGGTATTCATTCAGATTCCTCCAGATATCCATATGCTCATTTTTGTATGTGTAGCTCAGGTGTGTCATGTGTAGTCTGGCGTAACAACCACCACAATAAAGATGCCCAGCTGTATACAAGACTTTTTGATATCCATCTCTCCTCTCGCCAACCCCAGCAACCAAGAGATCTATTCTTCAGCTCTCTAATTAATTATTTTACAAATGTGGCATAAACGGAACATATGTATAGCCTTTTTTTTTTCTTGGTACGGGAAGTTAAACTCAGGACCTTGTGCTTGCCAGGCAGGCATTTAAGCTATGTAGCCTTTTAAAGTGGGTCTTTTTCACTCAGCATAAATTCCTTTTTGGATTCATCCAAGTTGTTACACGAATGGATAGTTTTTTCTTTTATATTGCTTAATAGTATGTTTTGGTGTGGATATACCGTAGTATGTTTAACCATTCATCCATTAAAGGACATTTAGATAGTTTTCAGGTTGTGGTTTTTATGAATAAAGCTTCTGTGAGCATTTGTGTACAAGTCCTTGCATGAAAATCACTTCTTATTTCTCTGGGATAAGTGCCCAAGAGTGCAGTTGCTAGTCGTGTGGTTAAGTTCATTTTTAATTTTCAGACAAACTGCCAAACTATTTTCTGGAGTGGCTGAATCATTTTATTTATACATTGCTGCCACAGTGTATAAATTATCTAATTTTTCTGCATCCTTGCAGCATTTGGTGATATCACTGTTTTTCATTTTAGCATTCTGGTACGCAAGGAATGGTATCTGATGGATGATTTGAATATCTCTAATATCTCTAATGACCAGCATTACCAATCATCCCTTCCCATGTTATTTGCTGTTTACAAGTATATATCCTCTTTAGTGAACTATCTACACATGCCTTTTTTCCTTTTTAATTGGATTTAATTTTGAGATTATTTGGAATTTTTCTTTCTTCCTTTCTTCCTTTCTTCCTTTCTTCCTTTCTTCCTTTCTTCCTTTCTTCCTTTCTTCCTTTCTTCCTTTCTTCCTTTCTTCCTTTCTTTCTTTCTTTCTTTCTTTCTTTCTTTCTTTCTTTCTTTCTTTCTTTCTTTCTTTCTTTCTCGGTCCTGGGAATTGAACTGAGGACCTTGCACTTGCCAGGCAGGTGCTGTGCTGCTGAGCTATATCCCTGGCCCTTTGAGAGTTATTCGTATATTCTAGATCAGTGGTGGTGAAACTATGGCATGTGTGCTGCAGTGTGGGCTGTTTGTATTATTGAAAGCTTGAAAAGGTTTGTCATCACTGTTCTAGATCTGGTCTTTTGTTAAATATGCGATTTTATTAATATTTTCTCCAAGCCTGTACTTTGCTCTTTTCAGTTTTTAAGAGGGTATTTGCTTAAAATTACTTTGCACTTTGATGAAATCCAGTTCATCGGTTTTTCTGTAATGGGTCCTGATTTTAGAGTTAAGACTTAAGAACCGTTTGCCTAGTCCTAAGTCAAGGATGTCTATGGTTTTATTCTGGCTGCCTTTATCATAAAATGTAGTTTGCCTTGCTATCTTTTCTGTTTTTTAAATAAGTTTATTTTTCCTCAGGTTTTAGTTTTTATGAGTATGTGTTCACAATACATAATGATTGTGTTTATCGGGGAAGTTGGTGCATGTGCACAACACACCTTAATTATTTTTTGTCTTCTTCTCCTCCTCCATCTCTTGGTTCCCTTCCCATTTACAAATACGTCTTTTTTCTTTTGTCTTTTCTGTTCTTTTTTCCTTTCTTTTCCTCTTTTCTTTTCTCCTCCCTCCCTCCCTTCTCCCTTCCCTCCCTCTCTTCCTTCCATTCTTTCTTCTTTATTGAGATGGTGTTTCACTATGTTGTCCAGGCTGGCCTTGAGCTCTTATGATACTTCTGTCTCCACCTCCAGAGTATCTGGGATTACAGTGTGTGCTTGCTGCCTTGCTATGTTTTTCTTTTTCTTTTTCCTATTGCTTTCTTCATTATAAAATACTTTCGTTCAATTCCACATTGCTCTAATTTTAAGCTAATCATGGAGTAGTTCATTGGAGACATTTCTGTTGAAAATGTTGTGTAGTCAATATGTAAATGATAACCTCTTTAGGAGAGGAACTAGATCTGTTCAGGCAACAATTGTGGTATCTATATTCATGGTAAGCATATACTGAGCCACATTTTAAAACTCCTTGCGGTTTTTAGTACAGATATGTTCTGTTTTTTTTCCTTAAGATAACATTTTGTCAAGGAAAAAAATATGGCTCTTAAAAAATCCTACTTCTAAGACCTCTGCATAGAAAACAGTATGTCCATCTTTTAAAACTTAGTAGTCAGCACTAATCTCAAAATCTTTCTTACCTCTCCTTAAATATGCCTTTTAATAGTCACTACAGAGGGCTGAGCTTTCCCCCGCCCCGTCTCTTGGTTCCCTTCCCATTTACAAATATGTCTTTTTTCTTTTTTCTTTTGTCTTTATGTCCTAGGGGAATGTCCTAGGGGAATTTACATAGAAATCTAGATGTTTATAGCAACTTCTTGGAGATATTAAAGCGTTCCATACCTTTACATGTTAGAAAATGCTTGTCAGTAGGAGTTTATAACTTGAAGTGCTGTGTAATCCTTGAAAGTAGAATTGTACATTTTTATTTCATCTTGATAAAAAAAAAGATGAAAAAGTTTAGATTTTTTTATTTTATAAGATGTGTTTTGTTTCACATTTCTGGCTTTTTCATTGTTCCTTTTATGTCTTCCTTTGTTTTCCTGAGTGATTTGTAGATCTCTAGAATAAAAGCATATATAAAAGTATATATATATATATATAGGCATATATAGCTGAACAACATATATATCTGCTCAGTCTAAGATGTACTTTCTCTTATTGGAGTTTGGAATGCAGTTGGAGGCCTAGGTACACCCATCTATGGTGAGTTCACTGCTTTGTGTTTATTTTCTTGTATACTGTAAAGTTCATAATTACAGTCTCGTTACTGCTTATGATGAGAAAACTACATGTTACTGCTTGCTATTCATTGATTAAAAACCCCACCTGAAATTTCTTTCCTGGATCCATTCATTTATTCTGTAGGACTAGGCCAGTAAGTGTCATGTTTCTCTCAACTCAGAGAACCTGAATTTCAGTCAGTGTATTTTTTTTTTCTCTTAATGTGATGTAAGAGACATAGAAGTCAGAGGATGTAGAGTTTTGTAGCTAAGTCAAGGAAGAAGAAATCAGTCATACCTTGTCTTTTCTATCATATACATGAATCTGCAGTTACAGTGCAATTTGGTCTTTGGGAGATGTGACTGTGTATACAAATTTGAAAGGACAGCCAGCCAGTGAAGTACCAAGGTGGACTCTGTCCTTGCCTTAGGAAGGTGAGAATTTTGGTAACATCACATCTTCTTTCCAGCATAGTAGTAGATTCTGATCACCCTTTGAGAGAAGACTCCTTTAGCGACTTGCTTTTCTAAAGCTTAACATTGTTGTCTCTGCAAGTTGTATTTTGCTTGTGTATGTTGGTGAAGCAGGGTCTTGAAGATCAACATAAAAAATGTGCTAAGGCAGTCGTGAGGATTTTGCATACTGTATTTCAGAATGGCGCGTGTTTGTAATACACAACACTAATTAGCTTAGATGATTGTTAGTTTCATTTTTTCATGATAGAAAACAGGAGTTCTGCATGGTTTTGTGACTTTTCTCCTTATCTCTCAGTGACTTGATAAGCGAATTGGTTCCGAACCAGGCTCCTTGGTCTCCTGGAGGAGTTCAGTTGTTCACCCAGAGGCCTGCACGCTGCCTGTGTTTCCTTTGAGGGGCGGGGTAGGGGGATGTAATTCAAAATGTTGCTTGTGATGTCCTAATGGATATTTAAATACATTTACTTGTCATCAAAATATGCTCTGGGTCTTTTGTGTGGTGCTTAAAGCCTTAAAGCATGAAAACCAAACTTAAATAATGTGTCCTGTTGTCTAGGTAAGTATCTTTCTTTCTCTCTTTCCTTTTAGAAAAATATTTCATGACAAAAACACAGAAGTACGCGAATGGTAACAGAAAAAGCATTGCTTCCTTCTACAAAACCACTAGGATTTGCATAAACCACTGGACTGTCTGGTAAGTAATTCTTTGCTTTGTCAGTCCCTGGGGACATTTAACATTAAGTTATTTATATTATTACAGATAAAGAAGGTTCAAAATTTGAACATAGGTGTTTGTTAAATGCTTCCAGTAATAACAGGTGTGGAATGGGATATTCTAAAAGTCTTTAAAATAATCCATAAAACTGTATATTATAACACTGCACATAAAACTAAAAACCTTTAAATGTAATAGCAAACAGCCTGTTAATTGTTTGCCTTTGGTACTACTGACGTATGTGAAGAGTAAATATTCAAAAAATGCCAATTTGAGGATTGAGAAGAAAATTTGAAGAAATTTTCAGAATAAGACACTTATAGTAATGCAAACCATAGCCTGACTGCTTCTGTTGGGTGTTTATTCCCTGAATTAGATGCCAGAGATTGTTTGAAGAAGAGAATGATATAATATACTGTTGGAATTTTGCCAGGCTCTAATGCTGGAAAAGTAGACTGATGTTGAAATTTTTATAAATAATTACCTGTCTCACTGATATTAAAATAATAGCCACCTTTGAGGTTATTTATTGGTATTTATAATCTAGAAACGGCAAGCATCATTTAGTAAGCTTTGCATTTCTGAAGGCTGGCATTGTTACAAATAAATTTGCATGCACCATAACTGATGGTTTTCCAAATATCTGATTTTTCAGGTACAAATCGCTTGAAACAGTTTCTTTCTCTTGAAGATAATACTTGATACACTTTTCATTTTCACTCAGTCTATTATGACACCATATTTTAACTTGTGCTGTAATGCCTGAGGCATCGTGTTGTTTTATCTTGAATAAGCATGCATTTACAGTGAGAGTGGTAATCATAAGAGATCTTTGGACAGACAAAGGATGGAATACTAAGAATGATTCATCATCATCATCATCATCAGCACTAACATTTCTTAAGGCACGTCCTTAACCCTTATATCATTCTTGTGAGGTACACGTAGGTCCACGGTTACTTACTTCAAATCCCTGTGTTCAGCTGTGTTCCAGAATACACAACGTTTTTGGAGTCTAGAAAGGTAATTAGTGCAAATGCCAAATAACGTACTGCTCTCCAGTGGGATCCTGGGAAACACCTCATCTGTGAGGCCATTCATCTTTCTGCAGAGAGATGTGAATAGTTACACTGAGCAGAATAAATAAAAGCCATACATACTCTCATGTTAATTCAGATCAGGGCTGGCCACCAATTGAGCTTGAGTCTCATCTTAAGAAAACATTTTTCTTCTTTTCTCAGCTTTTTGGTTTTTTTGAAATTGAGCTTAAGGAAATAGAAGACTGCGCTATTATAATCCTTGTTTATAGAGGTGAGGGAACTGAGGTCCAGAGAAATCAAGAAATTTGTTCATTGCTACGCAGTCAGGGACAGAGCGGGGCTGTGACTGTAGAGCAGTTGGAAAGAACAGCTAGATCTATACATGCTAAACTGGTGGTATTTTTATGAGAACTCATGAAATTGAAAAGCTACTCAGTCTCTAGCACCAGAAATAATTCCTTTGTGAAGAATAAAACATACAATAATGTATCATTTTGGGGGCAAATTTCTATCATTATTTATAAAAATTACACAGAATGATTTAGAAATATATTCCCTAGATTCTTGGCAGACTGTACCTCTGATGAGCAGGATATATATGGTCATCATAATTAAAAAATGTCTTTACTTCTTTACCATATATGCATCTGTGTTACTTGTATTTTTAAATGATGGATACACGTGTAAAGGAAAAGTGGGAGGAAAAAGCTAATGACAGGCACCCATTTTTAATGTGGTTTCAGAAAAATAAAAAGCTTGGTGCCCTCTGTTCCTGCCATTCAGTACACAGACGCTTTTCTTTTCATTGTCATTCATGTATTACACTGGCCACTTGGGCAGTGTAATTATTCTTCTGTTTTCTGTAGATAGCCAATTTTCTCAAAGGTACATAAGAATAGCATTTCACACAGAATGAATGGAGCTTAGCAAGCTGAAATATCACCCATGGAATATAAAGTTCAAGCTGCGTGAGGGTTGAGACGTCATGTCTTGGCTGACAGGCAGCTAGTTAGCAGAATGCTGAGTGAACTGGCAGTGTAAAAGGACCACCAGCGATGTGCATGTGATCTTCAGCTCTATCACAGGAGTACAGCATTTAGAATGTGACAAGCAGTCAAATCTCACTGTATCCAGACCATGGCTGGAGTCACGTCTCCAGTTGTGGATGGCGTATTTTAAAGGGATGCAAGCAGTGTGACTTTTCCAGGTGCACTGGCTGGGAGGTCAAAGGATTCAAAATCATGTGGCAGTATGCTAAGCCTTGTGTTTGAGTCATTCCAAAGTCTCATATGGTCATAGGTGGGGCTTCTTCAGAGATGGCTGGATCTAGAGTGTGAGATTAGTTCATGGTGTAATCCTAGGATCAGGGGCACGAAGGATTAAGGTTGTGAGGCCTATCCACCTTAAGTAGCCTGGATGAGATACAAGAGATAGAAAGAGCTGTGGATATCCCTTGTAACTACTTCTGCTGGCCATCAGCTGTTTCTCCTCTGTGATGCCTGTCTGCTATTCACTGTGCCTTGGAGCCAGCCTATTATGGACTAAAACCTCTACGGACTGTGAGCTAAATAAATTCTGTTACCCTTTAATTTTGAGTGTTTGGTATTTTACCTCTGCAATGAGAAAAGTAACTGAGGCACAGCGGCACATGTGACATCACAGGGCAAGCTTGGCTGGGTGTTATGTCAGCTTCTGGCAATGTTTGTCTCTCTTACCTTCTCAAGTGAGTTATTTAGCCCAGTGTTGATAGACTACTAGTCTTGCTTCCCGAGTGTCGAGTGTTGAGGGTACAAAGATGAAAAGATGTGGACTTTGTCCTTCCTGGGCTCTGAACATACAAAGGAGAAAGCCATGGGCACAACACCTTGCAAAAGCTTGAAGAATAACAGTACACAGTGAATCCAGAGGCAGCACAGAGAAATCACAGCTAACTCTTCTATGGTGATGAGAGATGGGGCAATGGTAAGGCCTTCAGAGGGAACCTGACCGCTGGGCTGGGTTTTGAAAACGACATGTTTCAGTGGGTGTCTTTATGAAGTGTGATAAAAAACATAGTGAATGCTACTGCTGAGTATCATCCTACAGAAAGGCAAGTTCATAAAAATTATGTTGTGCTGTAATTCACCTTATTATCCAGATATGATACCATATAACTTTTGACTCTCTTCCAAAGTCAAAATGACTATGAAAGGTAAACATTTTGAATCAGTTCAGGACATCAAGGCAGGCAGAACAGTACAAATAAAGATACTCACAAAAGAGGATTTTCAGAATTGCTTCAGAAAGTGGGAAAAATGGTGGGATAATTGTGTTTGAAGTCAGGGAAAATATTTGAGGGGGTTTAATGTCTTTTACTGTAATAATTTAAAATATTGTACACATGTTTAGAGTAGCATTCACCATATTTTCTGGTCATAGTATCTTTGAAAGAATATCAGGTATAAGAAGAAATGAAATTATTCAGTGCAATCTCACAGGCTTTGGATCCATTGGGGTAGGGTAAGGGAGATAGATTTGGCCTCAGTTTTAAAAATTTTTAATAGAGCTGTCCAAAGGCTTTTGAGCGTTTCAAGTCCCCAGATGTGTTAAAACACAGGCAAGTCACCTTTTTGGCAGTCATAACGCAAGAGAGTGGGTCACACAGGACAGCATAATGAAGGGTTTAGGTGCTTGAATTCTGGGGTCAGACTCCTAGAACTGACTTTTCTACCTCCTGGCTCTGTGGCTTTAATGAGGGTTATGATAATTAACATTAATGGGCTCAGAACAGCACCTGGTTTGAATGCTAAGTAAGTCACTAATAAATACTGGATATTATAGTTGTCACTGGTGGTTAGTTGATGTGTTCTTTAAAAGTCCTCTTACTTTGACATTGAAGTTCTAATTGTGTAATTGTATGACAGTATTCTTGTGAATTAAGAAAGTGGTAGTGAGGAAACAAAAGCAAAAACCAAAACTGGTACCATCAACTCAGTAGCAAAGATTTGAGTGAAATTCACTGTAGTTGAACAAGAGTATGTTGCTTTAGTAGTTGTCTTACTCTATCCCTTCTGGATCTTCTGAGTTTTCCAGTGCTCATCCAGAATATTTTTTGAAGGCCTGATGCTGCGTGATTCTAACTTGCCGTTTTATTTATTTTGTAGATAAAGTGGCCTTGTGAATAGGAATGCCTTCCAGAATACTGGGATTGGAGATAATGGATAAAGATCCATTAATGGAAGAAGTCTTGGATAAGTTTATTAATTCTCATGAGCAAACATATGAAGAATTTCTGAGCACCTTCACTTACCTTTCCAAAGGTAAAATGGAGAAATAAACTTCCTCGAGCAGTGGAGATAAAAATTACACATTTCTTTATGTTGGTGCTACCCTTTAAGGAAGATCATTTCATTAGCATTCCTGCAATTCTTTGATCAGGTAGTTCTTTTAGGATGTTCGTGACTGATGTGTGTAAATGCCAATGTCTTTACACATGTTATGTTATGAGGCTAAGACCACTGAACTTGTTAACTAAAAATGTCCTGAGAGATTATTTAATATAACCACTTCATTTTATTTTTTAAGAAGTACAAATGGAGAGAGTCTTGCTTGTTAAAAGAATATTTAAAATGTAAACCCTGCACACATGTGGACCCTAGCCATTTACTAGCAATATGCTCTGGGCACAGAAGGCTGTTGATTAAAGGGAGAAAATAATAATACTTCCCCCAAGTGTTGATAAAGGCTTTTTGAAGGAATCCACGCAAAATCTAGCTTAGTAATTAACACACAGCAAGCACCTAGAGGTGCTAAGTATTATTGTTGTTGTGATGGTGATGATGATGATGACGACGATGATGATGATGAAATGATGGTGCTGTGGTTTTTGTAGATAGGAAATAACCCCTTAGACCTGTGGTGACGATCTGAAGCCTTAAGGTCAAACCCATGCTGTCTTTCTTTATATGTTTTACTTGCCCCATATAGTGTTATATTTTTAATTAAATCAACACTTAAAATTTGAATAATTTTACATGGAAGTCCTGATTTGTGTCATTTAATCAGATGAAGTAAGGTCTGTTACATATGATTGCCCTTCTGGCAATGTCAGTTGGAGCTTCCGTGCTTGTCATGCCCACACACTCAGTCTGAAAGTGATGTGCATACATTGTGTGCTTTGTTCACGTCCATGGCTCTCCAGGGCACTAGAGTTGTAATCTTTGCTCTAGGTTCTGCCTCAGATCATTACTGCCTTGCTGTCAGCCATGGTTCTTTCTTGACCATTGATCTACCTGAGGATCTCCTTGAAGGCACTGGTTCTCCAGCTGTGCATTAGACTCACCTGGAGAGCTCTGGGAACTTAGTGATACCACAGCCCATTCTGAAGCTTTTCTAGGGCTAACCAATTGGTGTTTTTGAAGGTTCTTCTGGCAATTCCAGTGTATACCCAAGGGTGAAGACAGGGAGGTTTGTAATCTCCAAGGTCATGACACTTTAAGGAAGCCTGGTCTCATGCTTGTAAGTGGTGATTCATATATTCTAAACAAATATAAAAAAGAAAAGTAGTTATAATGAACATGCATAGTAAAGCTTGAGTATCTTACTCTGAAAATCTGAAATCTGAAATGGTTTAAAATCTAAATTTTTCTGAACACCAACATGATGCTAGGGGGAGAAAATTCCACACTCAATCTCATATGACAATATGACAAGTCATAGTCAAAACACCAGTGTACTAAAATCATTGTATAAAATTACTTTCTGTCTAAAGTATATATGAAACACAAATGGGTTTTATAAATGTTTGATTTGGGACTCATCCCCAAGATATCTCATTGTGTATATGCAAGTATTCTAAAATACGAAAACATCAAAACAGTTTGAGTTGCAAGAATTTTAAATAAGGATACTCATCCTGTAGAGTAACATTGGTACCTATCTTGTTTGTACTTAAACAGAAAACATGGACTGTAGGTTTTAATTATACTTGTTGGCAACGAAAATTAAGGATTATCAAACTAACTTTGGAGCTGTCCATGAATGATATGTTTTGATATGATATGTAGGTCAAATTAATCTTGAGAATAGATAAATCATCTTTCAGTTTATGGAAGATGCTTGCTTTTTCTGAACCTAATGATCAAGTTCCTATTTTCTGGACCCAAACAAAGATAACACTGACAGAATTAATGAATTTGGTGTCAGTGGCATTCTGAAAATCCAAATTATTTTGGAAATTACTTGTATGGCTGATTTTATTTTTGTATCCTGTATAGTTTATAGCTTTTTGCCAGGAGTTTGATATTTTAAGGGGTCATGCTGTATTTGTTTTGGGGACAAGGGGTGTGGTCAGGTTTCAGATTCTGGTGTGATCATTGCATGCAGAGTAAAAACTGTTGCATATGTGGTAATTTCATTTTGAGTTCAACTTAGGGCCCAGAATTGAGCTGAAATAAATGATGACATGAGTCACATAAAGTGTATCTCCAAAAGCACATAAATTGTTTTTTCCTTTCAAAAACATCCCTAGGCACCAGTTCACATTATAAACTAATGACCTGAAAAAATTCCTCTTAAAGCATAAAGAGTTGTGAGTACCAAAATATGCCTTAAATCAGGTGTCCTTTTTCCTTTGAAACATTTCAATACCACCTGAAAAACCAAACAGGACTTAGGGACAGACCTAGAGTTGTGAGATAGCCTAAAGATTTGGTCTAAGTTAATATAGTCAGGTCTGCTTGAGAAAAAACATTAAGGTTCCTCCTTCAAAATTCCCGTCACGTTCCTCACCCCTTGCTTTTGAGGCCTTTTCATTTGTCTCAGTGTGTCTGGTTGTTTTCCTGATTTTGCCATGAATCTTTTCTCTGTTAAAGCGCTTATCACTATGCACACTTAGGAACATTTCCTTGGTAAGTTCAGTTTCTCAAGCCTGTTACCATTTCTACTGATTGACTGTTCTATTTATTTCTATAAAAGTTATATGCCAGAATGCTTATGGGATTCATTTTCTTTCCAAGAGTGTTAAAAGGGTCAGTAATCCTATTAAAGATATTTCCCTGGAAAAATTAAATTACAGTCTTATTGAAAGAAATTCACATTATTCCAGCAGACTCTTAGGAAATGGTTGGAAACTCAATATTAGTATAATTCTTACTACAGTGCATATGTGTGATCATGTTTTGGAATTTTTTTTCCCTTTTAAAAAAAGTCTAGGTTTTTAAACCATGGAACATATTTGCTAATAAATACAGTGTTCTATCAAGATGTTTAAAGAGACGTATCAACTATTAGTTTTAAACAGTTATGATTGAATTCACAGTAGTATCTTCAGTTTAAGAGGATAAATTGAATTATAAGATATGTGTTAGAAAATCAGAATACAGATTTTTTTTTTTCATTATTGGTAAAGACGTATTGTTGACAGTGTGGATAAACACTAGATTTCAATCTTCTTAGTTTCTTTTTGAACATATGTACTTTGTAGAACTTTCTAAAATATGTGGGGGAAAAGACTTCTTCCTCTTAGTTACATTTCTGTCTTTTTCTTAGATTCTAAAAACAGGTGTGAATACTTGTATTTAATTTTTTTGTTAATGTTGGCATTCATTTATTTCTTTATTAGTTCTTTGAGTATCTTGTTATGGTCTAGGTATTACCTTAGGGGCTGAAGATTCAAAGATAAGTTAAATAAAACTAAATATAGTTTTTATTCTAAGATTCTTATAGTGCAATGAGAGATAAACAAGCAAGGAGAAAAATCACACCAAAGTGTAAGTACCAGCTGTGGAGATAGACTGCGTTCTAGGAGAGTTTATAGGATGCCCCTCAGCCTGTAGTTAGGGGGAGCTGGCTTCCCTCCCCTGATCACCAGAATCACCCTCAGCAGACACTGTACTGGCACCAGGCTTTTGAATTTTCAAAAGTATGAGGTAAAGAAACTTCTTTTTATAAAGTACCTAGACTTGGGTGTTTTGATACAGCAACAGAAAACAGGCTTAAAAAGAGTATGGAATAACCATGGAAGCATAACTTGCCTTGTGTCCTAAGACAACGAGGAGCATCTGGAAAGTTTTGACAGATTAAGAGCTGAAGAACATCAATTAGATGTCATGGTTTCCATTGGTTTTAGTACATATTTTTCTTTTATACAGTTAGAATTTAAATGGTCTTCCAGATGAAGGTATAGCCTTGCTTCAGTAGCATTACTTCAGAACTGCTGAAAGACAAAGGAAAGTTCTTTTTAATTTCTTTCCACATCAGCATGACCATGTGGTCGGATATTAGAAGCATTTGGTCCGACCTTTGGAGTGATGGCTACTACTCACACTGCTCTCACACAGAGATTATGTTGTTAAGATGCCAATAACATAAATTGACATTGCATCTTTTCAACTCCATTTTGTTACATATGGCAATGCTCAGGCAGTGCTGTAGAGCTATGGTGTTGAATATTGACTGTGACTTGTTCTCCAAGGGTGACGATGCTGAAAGATTGGTCCCCAGTGTGGTGGTACCGAGGTGGTAGAGTCTTTGAGAGGTGAAGTCTAGTGTGAAGCAATTGTAACGTTGGGGTGCAGCATTCAGAAGACATTAATGCTGGTCAATGGAGTGACTTTGTTCCACTCATGAGAGTTGTTAAAAAAAAGGGCAACATTAAGACCTCCTTGAGTTTTGGTCTACTGCTTTTTAATGTAATCTTTCCTTGCACTTGTTACCCCTATGATACTATCTACCATAAGGGTCTCCTCCATTCACCAGCATTACCCTCAGCAGATACTGGTACCATACTCTTAAATTTTCAAAAGTATGGGCTAAATAAACCTCTTTTTATAAAATATCTAGAGTCAGGCGTTTTGTTATAGCAACAGGAAAGAGACTAATACACAACATTACAATAATTCGCATTTCTCGTTTTCTCTGTCTGTCTCTGTCTCTCTGTCTGTTTCTTTCTCACATCCTTGTCCACACAGCCACACCCATACCCATACTCATATTCACACCTTATTATTCTTATTGTGTACTTCAGGCTCAATGATTAATTTCCATGAAAGTTGCTTGTCATACCAACTGTGTTTTAGATTTTATTTACTTTTAGTGAATTTAAAGGTAAGATTAATACAAATACTTAGTTCTCTTACTGGAAAAATTTTAAAGGTATTTGGGACAACTTAAGTTTATAAGTCAATTTTTAAAGTGTAAATATTATGAAATCTAAATATAAATCAGGTATTTCTCATGAAAGTTTGGCATTGAATTATGATAGGCTGTAATTGTAAAATACATACTGGGTTTTGAACGCTTGATATCAAAATAGAACGTAAAATGTCTCAATGACTTTTTATATTGACTATTGAAATGAGAATATTTTGGCAAACTGATTTAAATAAAATGTTATTAAAATTCACTTATTTCTTTTATAAATTTTATTTAAGATGACTACTTGAAAATTTGAAACCACATATTGTTTTCATGGTATTTCTATTGGGCATTTCTCCTATACCTTTAAATTTGGCTGCCTATTAGAAAGCTATATAGCAGTAGGCTTTTATAGAAATACTGACTTTCAGGTCTGTTTCAGGCTCATGAAATAAGTCTCAATAGTGAAGCAACTAGGTATTTTTATATTCATAAGACTTTAGATGTTTCAGATGTACCATTAGTTTTGAGAACCACTGGTTCAGACTACAAATTCTTATAATGCATTCTCTTCAAAATCAAGGACAAAATATACTCCTTGAAGACACCAGATAATCATTAGTTTCTGTTTAAATTGTAGAGTCAGTGGGACAGTCCCATGCTCTATATTTTAGAATCATTTACGGATGTATTTACTTGTCTTTTTTTTTTTTTTTGAGAACTGATCTCAGCGCCTTCACATTGAGCTACAACCCCAATTCCTTTTTTGCTTTTAATTTTGTTTTTAATTTTTTACTTTGAGATAGGATCTTGCTAAGTGTCTCAGTTGTGCACACTGGGCTCAGATTTGCAGTCTTCCTGTCTCACCCTCTCAGAGCACTGGGATTACAAGTGTGTCCATGACTTTTTAAAGCTTACCATACTGAATGCCATTGTATGTTAGAAACTCCCTGGTATCAGGCGGGGCGATTCAGACACCAGCCAGCTGACCATCGGTACCATTGTACTATCATGCCTCTCACAGGTATCTGGCAGTGGGAGACTGTGAGTCATATTACCACTGATAGCAGCTGACATTTACTGAGTACTTGGTATGCTTAGCACTTCATGTGGGTCATCTCAGTTAATCCTTACAGTAGCCTAGTACAGTGTGTGTGTTACATTTTACTTTTTATTATTTGTATTTTCCCAATAACTTGTGGAAGACTGAACTGTGTAATCCGACAGTATATATGTTAAAGCCCTAACTCTAGTGGGAACTGTGTTTGGAGACAGGGCCCTTAAAGAGGTAGCTAGCTTTAAATGGGTTTGGAGGGTAGGGCTCTACAATAACTGAATGTTGGAAACAACTCAAATGCCCATCAACCATAGAATAGATAAAAAAGATGTGGTATTTTTATGCAGTGGAGTATTAGTCAGCTTCAAGAGGATAAACTTGAGGCTTTTATAGGTAAATGGATACAACTCAAGATCATACTCATAAGTGAAATAAATCAGACTTACATGTGTAAATATTGTATTGTCTTCCTATTATAAAAACCTGAAAGAGTAAATAAGATCCAAAATGTACAATAGATACTGTGAAAGTGAAAAAGAAAGAAACTGCTCAAAAGGAAAGAACAACTGAGGTAGGAGAAAGGAGAAAAGAAAAACGGGACTAGACTATACACTGTACTACCAACCTCTGTTCATCAAAAAGAACAGTTTGTGCTTTCATTGTTTGATTGTTGATCATGTTTTCATGCCTGTATCTTGTAATCTGAACAATTACTTTGAAGATAACAATATGCAACGTATTGTTTTTCTTTTTTTTTTTCTTTGATACTGGGGAACAACTCATGACCTTACGCCTGCCAGGCAAGTGTTTATGCCATTGAGCTAAATCCCCAGCCCCAATACGCGATGTGTTAACTAGTGTTAATCTCCTGTTATTTTGTTTTGAAATTCTGTATCATTGTTTTTATTCTTTTTTCATTTTAAAATAAAAAAAAATAAAAAAGATAAAAAAAGAAAGAGACACCAAGCCAGACCAAATCAACAGAAACAAAGTGAAAAGAAAAATTAAAAGCCATGGAAAGACAATGAGAAGGAAACTTTCTGTGAGTTAAGGAGGGAGGTTACAGGAGAAATTACACCTGGTGACACCTTGTTCTTGGACTTCCAGCCTCCAGCACTTCGAGAATATACATTTTTGTTTAAACCATCCAACCAGTGGTGATTCATTACAGCAAACCTGGCAGCCTTGTGCAAAGCTGGGTAACTAGTTGGTGGGGAGCTGGGTTGTAGGGTTGTAGGCTTAGTCAGTGCCACTCACAGTCAACACCCTGAACTACCATTCCCGCCTTGCTTTCAGTACTGAGCAGAGTTCCCAACGCTGGGGGGACACTGACACGTGGGTAATAGAAGCCATCAGCACGAGTACCGTCCTTCAAACCTCTATTCTGTCCTCTTTTAGAGTTTCAGCTTCACAGAGGCTAGCTTCTCCTGCGTTTCGTTCACTGCTATGCTAACGTAATGCAGAATGAGTAGACAGTTAATGAGCATTTGTTGAATAAATGAAATGAACAGAAAATCAGAGGAATGGAAGACCAGCACAGGGCTCAGACTCAACCCTGAAGATTATCCGCATTTAGTGGACAGGCGCAAGAAGGAGAATACACAAAAGAGATCATGCTATGCTCTGTTTGGGTTTGATACTCTAGGTAACTGGGAGCCATCGTGGAATGTAAAAACAAGCAAAAAGCAACACCACACATGGCAGTCAAGTCTGAGAGGCCGAGGCAAAGGAGGAGAGAAATTTCTAGAGTCAGAGAGAGTAGTGGAAGGCTGTGCAGAAATGCACAGTGGGAGTGTAGACGAGAGTAGTGCAGGAGGAAACGAGAGCGAAGCGCTCATGGGACCCTATAAGGGAAGGAGCTGCAGACAGCATTTAGTAATGGTGACTGCCAGAGGATCAGGGGAAAAGAGAGAATCAGACAAAGCACAGATATTTGGCCCAGGGCTGCTGAGGCCCACAGAGGCCAAGTGACTTTTTCAAAGCTATGCTGTTCTCATTTGAGGAGTCTTTTATGTTTTCCCTTACCGTGTTTATGTTCTGTCGAGAACTTAGAATCTTGGGTTGGGATTTGGTTTATGCTTCTGGACTGATCAATTTTGACTTGTCAGTTCAGTCAAAGGAGTATCACAACTCACACTTGACAACTTCTAAAGAAATGTAATTAAAAATGAAATCAGTGACAGCACATAAAACAACGCATTTCCAAAGCTGACATATTTTGGTCCCCAAAGCAGTTTGAATTTGAATGTTAGAAATGCATCTTTAAACTTCCAACAGGGTTACCAGGAGAGGCTTTCCCCAGCTTGAAGAATGAATTTAAACTCTACTGTAGAAAAATACCACAGAGGAAAAATACAGAAAGCAGCTGGCTTTCTTACCAATTTGGGAGGAGGAAAGGAATTTCAGCACAGCATAAAAACAGCTTTCTCTCATAAAGGAAAACACAACAAGAGAAATAATCCTAGCTGTGTAGCCTTTTGCAGTTACTTGGTGTCGAGTATTAGATAGAGACCAGAGGGCTTAACATTGTTTTGATACCCTTGCAACTGGCAGATTGCCTGCCAGCGGAAGTTGGAAACAACTGACCAGCTTTATGCTTCCAGGTGGCACTTTTGCCACATAGTCTGTGCTGTTGTTATCAGTCATTTAATTCCCTACTGAATATCAAGTGATGTTTTTAGTTCACAGCCCATTTGCAGTGTCTTTCTGTTTCCTTTGTTTCGTTAGCCACAGAGAGAGAGAGAGAGAGAGAGAGAGAGAGAGAGAAAGAGAAAGAGAAATAGAGAGAAAGGCAGCCCGGGAAGCACTTTGCAAATGTGAATTTAACAGTGAAGAGCACCATTGAAAATAACACAGCAGCTAGCAATAAACTGACTTAACATGTAGGCCACTGGGATAATGTTAACCTTAGGGGGAAATTGGAGAAGGCAGCGTATGAGAACTTACTCGATGAAAGTACTAAACCATTAAAAAATTAATCTGGCATCCTAAGAAAGAGAGAAAAGAAGTGGTCTGAGCTTAAAACTTTATATATATATGTATATTGTGTGTATATATATATGTGTGTGTATATTGTGTGTGTGTGTATATATATATATATATATGTATGCATTGTTGCAAAGAAGTAGAAAAGGACAAGAAACACTTGTAGTTTTATAAGGATCATAAATTCAGTAGCCCACCCGCATGTGACCTCTTTGTCATAAAATAAAACATCCCATAGAACACAGGGTGAAAAAACCTATTAAGCAGCCTGAACTAATTTATAGCAGACTCTTGTGGAAAAGTCATACAACATTAGTAGCATTAACCTGTTGTTTGTCTTTGGGGGGAACATCTGCAAACTGTAATTAAGCAATTTTCATTTGTTTCTCTATTTCTTTTGTAGTGAGTAAATCACTACACTGAGGGAACAAATTGACAAATTATGAGACACAGAAAACTGCTGGTTCAGTTGCAGAAGGAAATTTCTCAAATTATGACAGATTTTGAGCTGATCGAGCCATTTTGTTTTAGATCTATTAGCATAAATCTTCAGCTGTGGTTGTTACAATTTATGTTCATTCCAAACATGAATATCTAGTCCATAGATAATCGTTTGTTTTTCACATCTGCAGTAGTTTAGGTGTAATTGGATAAGGAAAGAGAATATATTTGAATATATACAGCGTACTGAATTATAATCGTTAAATTTATTTTTGGCAGTGATGTTAATGCACACTATTTTGTTACAATAAATATTTTTTCTAGTGTGCTTTGTCAGATAGGAGAATTAAAAATTGATTTGTTTTCAAATAAAATAATTTTCTTTAATTCTCTCTGTCTTTTCAATTTAGAGATGTTATATATATGGTGTGTTTCATGTGCACATATAAATTAGAGAAATGGACTTTCGTAGGCAAATGGAATTTTAAACTTTTGCAAAACCCAAGCAGAGAACTACCAACAGTTAAACAAACTTTTAGGAGTCATGAAATGATACTGAGTAGCTGCACTCAGGTTAGGTATATATTTATTAATTGGTCGTAATTTTTACTCGTTAAATTCATATTTACTTGAATAAACCATCTGAAACCGAGGTGGTCATAGGTCTGTGTTGCTTGATTCAGTTGAACAGGCAGGGATTCAAATCTGAGTGAGTTTAGCAAAATGTTCGTTCAGCCGTGGAACAATAATATTTTCTTTGAAATGGTTGGCTAAACCCGAAGGGATGCAAACAGGAAACTTTATTTTAACCAAATTCATCTCTCCCTTTTATGAAAATCAAACCACAATCTGTCTAGTTTGTGTTTTTTGTCTTTTTTTTCTATTTGGATTTATTCCAGATGAGACAGATTTAAGTGATACCAGCCAGCTGGCTTTTCTTACAGCCCCTGCTCCATTCACATGGGGAAGAATCACACTGTTTTCACTTTTTTTCCCTTGAGGGCTTTATTTATTTATTTATTTATTTTTGGGTCCTCAGAATTGAACTCAGGACCTTGCACTTGCCAGGCACTGCGCTGCTGAGCTATATCCTGGGCTTCCTTTAGGGTTTAGTCTTCCTTTTGGATTAGGTTTTGTAGTGTATGAGACACTGATGAGAAAAAAGTTTGTAACTACTCATCCAATTCTGGATTTAATCTCTGCTTATGGCATAAATCCTGTTCTCGCTAATATTGAAGTTATTTCATTAGTATTCATTATTCTGGCTAGTTTTAGGCACAGATCTAGAACCTAGGAAGGTAGCTATGAGTAAAACAGTCCTTATTTTAGAAGAGTTCATTAGCTGATATATTGTCCTTATTTATTGCTGTTTATAAGATGGCCTGATTCCCTAATACTCTAGATACATGAATGTGGAATAGCAATGTATACATTTATAGATTGTGTAGTTAGAGCTTATTATAAAGTAGTGTTAATTACTCTTTCCATAGTGTGATAAGATAGTATTTAGCCTTTAATTCTGGGATCTTGGTTTTAGATTGAATAAATATCAGTTAAGAAAAAAGCAGTAAGACTATAATAATGGATATTCAGATCCTTTTTATTTCAAGCTATTTGTTACTTATTTTTATTATTAATAAGATATGGCTTGGGGCAATTTATAAAAATGACAGAATGTGTGACATTTGTGTGACTTAACTCCGTTCTTGAACTTCCTAAATGCCATATACTAAAGTTTGAATTCTAGATTATTATAATTTCATGCAGAAGCTGTTACTCCTGATAGTTTGCTAACTTGAAGGAAGGATTTATTTGTAAAGACAAGGAAAAAATTTAATCCCTCTAACTGTAACTCCTCTAATTTAGGGGAGTTAAAGAGTTTGTTTTAAGTAGATGTATCTTTATGTAGGTAGGCAGAAGGGGTGGGTCTGAGGGTAAAAGAAAGATGTTTAACTTTATGAAGACTGTATTGTACTGCCCTTATGTTTCTTATTTTTTGGTAGGCAGGGCTAGTGTCTGGAAAGGATACTATTTTTTCTTTTGATCTGGAAATCTGGGCATAGTCCAGGCATATAATTCCTTGGGTGTTAGGCCTGCCATTTACTATCTGGGTCTACAAAACAGGAATAACTCTGCCTGTTCAGTATGTCTCATGATTGTGGTAAGAATCTGATGAAAAGTGATGAAAGTACTTGGTAAGTTGAAAAGACTTACTCAAGTGTAAAGTTTTGTGATGAGGGGAACTATTTCTGATATAAAAGAGAAACATCAAGGTTAGGGGTTAGGGAAATCTTGAATGTGCAGTATTAAAAATAAACAAAATATTGGCCACGATGCTGGTTGTTCATACTCTATTCCTTGAAGTAGTTAGGACCCGCTATGGATAGTTCGTGCTGCATAGTATATATGTATATGGTGTAGTACTAGGATATAGAACTCAGGGAATAATCCTACACTGGCCTCTGGTGGATAGACTAAATACTGTGTCTACACATAACCAACCACCAGGCAAAGTTACTTATATGCTTTGACAAAGATAAGCTATCAGATCCTTCTTTTTAACTATCAACTTCTAGATTCTATTTCATGAAATGTTTACCTATGAATCCTGTGTTGTGTCTATATAAAATCATGTTGGAGATGTTTACTAAAATGAATAATCCTAGGAATCTGGCCCCAAAATTGAAGGGAGAAGTTCTAATGTATAGCCCAGGAAGACTGACTTTCAGACCAAGCTTGAAAAAAATGTGTCCTAAATGAGATTGAGAGTGGGTAAAGGGAGATACATGCATTCTTCCAATTTTGTGCTCACTTTAGGAGACATTGCAGTTTTGGAAGGATAAATTCTGTAGATTTTATGAAATTGTGACCCCCACAAAGGATAACTGTTTTACTTTAATGACTTTAATGACTTTTTATTCAATATAACTCTTTTATTTAAAAGACATTTTTGACAATGAAAAAGAATGCCAGGGGCAGGAATAGTAATTAAGCCTGATGTGGTGTATGCCTGTAATCCCGGCCATGGGGGAGGCTGAAGCAGGAGGATTGTTGCGAGACCAACCTGGGCTACGAAGTGAGTGCAAGGCCAGCCTGAACTGCATAGAGAAACCTTGTCTCAAAAAGACAAAAGAAAAAAAATTTTACTGCAATCTTGTTGATGTGATATAAGGGTAGAGTAGAATAATTTACAGAACTTTAGGATGGGCTAGGCTCAGCTTACATCCTGTTCAAAGTCTGAAGGATTATAGTGCATGTGTCTGTGGGTAAAGCTACTGTGTTACTTCTGTTTTTGCCTAAAGACAAATTCTTTGTGAACATTTTGCTGTTATTAAGTGCACAGGTGAGGGACTGGTGCAGCCTGTAGAGACATCTTCTTGTCTGTACTTCCTAAAAGTTTCCCTCCAGTAATTTTACTGCTTCTATCATTTCTGCTGTATACTTTATACATGAAGATCCTTAGTACATTTTAAAGACTTATTGAACAGTAGCATTTTACAATTAGGGTAACTGATTTTAAAAGAGGGACATCAGATAATTTAAATATAAAAGGAATCTTGTTTTACAACATAAAATGTAAAATATATGTGTGTATTCCTTCTTTATTATCTCTAGGAAAAAGCTTTTGAAGAAGGAAGAAGATACTTAGAGATATTATCCCTAGATTGAAGGTTGGAAGTTAGGTTGAAGAAAATGCTTTTTGCTTCCACAAATAAAAGCTTGAATCCATTCATATATTCATTCATTCGCTCAGTGTTCATTGTAGAAAATACTGAGAAGCATCAACCCATACACAGAGTGGAACAAACAACCTGTTCTTTCTGTAGCAGTAGAAGTCTTGGCTACTCTATTACCACTTGGGGTCAAGATTATCTTGTCTCATTCTGTCTTGGAGTCGGATACGGTCATTTGATTAAGTGTGTGCCAGTGGGATATGAGGCAAACTAATTCATGCAACTACTTGGTTGTGCCCTTAAGCCCCTTGCCCTGTATTTATTTTATCCTTACCCCCTGGCAGGGAATTGGCAATCATTAGAACAAATCTAAATGGAAGCCATGTGATGAGAATGGCAGAGCTCGCTGCCAGCTTGAACCCTGGATCATCTCATGGAGCAGCTCCCCCATGAGAGAAAGAAGCTAAACTCTACTCTGGCTGCTGTAGTTTGTTGCTTCCTCGATGTGGTAACTTAAAGGATGTCTTAACTAGTAACAGGGAAGCAATGAATATGCCTTTGTCTTCTCCCCCATGCTGTTGCTTGGAACAGGACATCGTAGTGTGTGGTCTGGGACCACATGGAGAAGGGCAGGGCCTTAGGAATAGCAGAGTAGAAAGATTAGAGGAATTTAGGATCTAGGATGGCTTTGTGGAGCAGAGAAAACACATTAACCCCATACTGGGACATGAGAAAGAAATGAATTTTCATCTTGGTTAAACTGTCATTACTGTCTCTTTTATGTAGGCAAACCATATTCAATTAATTAATATAAGCATAAGCCTATGTCTTAGAGATGCATCATGATGTGTTCATCCCTTCATAAATTTTCTGTTACTTAATATGTACATATGTACATAATTACTACTTAAGAACACAGGAGGTAGAGATAACCAGAATTTGAAGGTAAGCTGTCTAACTGGATTACCCTGGGGAAGTTACTTAGTATCTCTGATTTTCAAGTTTCTCATTTGCAAAATAGATGTAATACCTTATACTTCACAGACTTGTTATTAGGATTGATGAATTAACAACATATAAACTATACATACATATCTGTGTTTATAATACTTGAATCATAGGTAAGAGCTCAACGTAATGCTTTCTTTCTCTTATGCATTTAGCAAATTTATTATAATTATTTTAAAAGTGGGATCATACTATATACATTCTTGTGAAACTTGAATTTTCACATAACATTGTATATCTTCCCCTGGCAATATTGTTTCCTAACAATGTTTTTGATTACTGCGGTATTTGATTCCTGTGGTATTTAATCGTATGGATGTGCCACTATTTTTGTTTAACTATCCTTTTTTAATTGGACATTTGTATTATTTCTAATTTTTGGCTATTGTCAGTAGTATATAAACACCCTCATTCATTCAATAAGCATTTACTGAAAATCTACTTTGTGCTAAATGCTACTCACATAAGTGAACAAAAATGATAAAGGTCTTGCCTTTAGACAATGTATATTCTGGGGGAGGGAAATAGACCATAAAAATAATGAAAAGAAAAATATGTGTCAGAAGATAGTAATTGCTTTAGGAAAAAGAAAACAGAGCAGGGTCTATGGATCGTGAGTGCTGAGAGGAGGGTGTGGGTGGCGTTTCTATATGGGTGATGTGTGTAGGCCTCCTTGGGAAGGTAAAACTTGATGAAGATTAGAAAGTGAGGGAGTTAGGCCTGCAGATACTGTAGGCCCAGAGGACAGCCAGTGCAAAGGCCTGGCGATAGCAGCCTCTGGCCTGCCTGAGGAATGGTGTGGTTGGATTGATGTGAGCGAAGGTGAGAGGAATGGAAGCTGAGGTCACAAAGCAAAGAGGTGGAGCAGACCAGCTAGCTGTTCATGACCTCGTAGGACCTTGTGAGGACTTTAGCCTTTTTTTTTTTTT
>PVJX010017242.1:0-38759 GCA_004027295.1 Dolichotis patagonum | reverse complement strand
TTGCAAGCCTGTGTTCAATTTTTGATAGTCTATCTTTGGTTTCTTTCAAGCAGTTTTGCCAGCTTTCTATAGAGTCTTTAGTTTCCTGATAATCCCTTTGAATCTGCTTCATAAATTCTAGGTTTTTTCTGAATTCTTCATTAAATTTTTCTCTCCATTTGTGTTCCTCTATTCTTCTGTCTGTGTCTTCTTGAGAGGTACCCAGCCCTTCTTTCATTAATCTACTTATCTCTTGTTTAATTTGAATTAATATTTCAGTTTTGGTCCTGCTTACGAGGTATTGAATATATCTCTTTATGTCCGCTAATGTTGTGTTTGATGTTGCATTTTTGCTGCCCTCAATCTCTTGTATTTACCTCTCCTGGATCAATGTTGTCAGGGTTGGGGGCTGGGAGTGTTTTCTTATTTCTCCCTTTCCTCATGTTTTTGGTTCCTTCCATACAAGTGTACAGTGTAATTCCCAGACCCTTTTCTTGTTGTTTAAGGCTCCTCTAGAGGGCGCAGGCTAGGAGCTTTAGCCCTCTTCAATAGGTTATCAGAGATTAGAGTTCACCTATGGGCAGTGTGCGCTAGCTCCTCCCTTCTTGGCCAGTCAACCTTTGCAGGCTTTCACTGCATCAGTGTGCACTGATCTCAGGGAAGTAACTGGGTCCCCGCCAGGGGCGTGGCCTAGTCCAAGCAGATTCCACCAATCCGCTTGGTGAGGGGAGTAACCAGCTGAAGCCACTTCCTTATGGAGTTAGGGCTGTCCTGCCCAAATCCAACATGTTGTCCAGTCGGTTTCCCCTTTCCCTTGGGGGGTCTTATTGCCATCACTCACCATGTCCCCGAGAACTGCTGGACTGCCCGACCTCCAACTTCAGTGCGGCTGTGGTGGGAATTCACAGTGCCTCTGGGTGGGTTGTGTGCAGTGCCGGTCCCGGCGAGCTGCATGCCGGGCTGTTCAGCTCCGCGCTCCGGCGGCTCAAGCCAGTCGCTTCAGCGCGGATCGCTTGTTCAGGTCGGGTGGAATTCAAGCATCTCGAGGCGGGTGCTGTGCTTGCTGATCTTATCTTCACTAATAGTAGCCCCAGGACCTCTTATTCGAGCGGGTTTTTGCGCTTTAGTTTCTTTCTGGGTTGTGAGAGTCTATCTCTCTCTGTTTGGGTCTCTCCAGGGTGTTTTATTCTTGCATTTGAGCTGTCTCTCTCAGAGAGGGTCTCTCTCCTGCTACCTACCAGTCCGCCATCTTGTCTCTTCTGGCCTAGTCAGTCTTTCTTGCAAGGTATGCAAACCAGGTAGGTGCCAGGAAGAGAAAAGTAAGAGCACCTCCCATGAGCCTACTGGCATGCAGGCTGAGAATCAATACCTCCCACCATAAGCAATTGGTGGGTTCGGAGGACAGCCCTATTGATAGCAAATAAGGTATATAAAGCAACTAAATGCTTGTATTGTTTGGCTGATTTTGCAGGCCTAGGGTCAGCGGTCTGAGCATTTCTTGGGAGGATGATATTATGCAATATAGCAAATACAGTGGATTTCTTTTTATCTTGTCTTTGAAATCAATATTAATCTCACTGTTTTGCTTTGTTCTGATTAGTTGTTTTGTTTTATTCAATATTCTGCTTTGATTGGTTTTATAGTGTTTTATTTTTGGCATCTATTTTGCAATAGATGATGGAATGGACAACTATTGTGAAGATGATGTCCTATGTCAGCTATTGTTGCTTCCCTAGTATCCTGCTTTGAAGTTCTGTGCCAGTTTTGCTGCTTTGTTTTGATTGGCTTTGTTCTGTTTTGTTTTGTTGGATTTTACTATCAATAAAATAAAATAATAAAATAAATAAAATAAAAATTCACTGACTCCAAAGAAGGCCAGAGATTTATTGAATGTCACACAGCAAGTCATAATCAGAACCCAGGAAAAAAGCACCAGGGTTATGGGGAATAGAAATGGAGTTAATAGCTTCTTATCATCATGTACATAGCAAATGTTTATATACTTTACCTCATTTAATCTTCCCAAGAACCTGGTTAACAATTTTTGCTCATAGTACAAGCAGGACATCTGGTCTTACATGCTTAACAGGCCTTTTCTATTTACTTTGATAGCGGCCATCCAATTTTCCTTTGAAACAAACTAACTCTTCCACTTTCTATTTGTGAAGTTTAATAGGGTTGATTTCTTCTTCTGCCACAAAGTGAGTACATGAGCCAGGCTATCAGAGAGCTTCACCTTTCTAGTCAAGTGTTTACATTTGGGCATAGGATGCAAGCCAGCTCAGAGTTAGCCACAGAAGTCCTGCAAGATCACCAAGAAAGCTTCTCTTTTTGGCGGGCTGTCATTTTAAGGATGCTGCAACCTAGAGGCCCTGGTACTTCTTGGCACCATTCAGTGAGAGACCACAGTAGACTCAGCAAGGGAAGACATAACTTCATAGTGAAAGTCCCCAGTGAACCCCAGGGTAGAGACTTGTCTGAAGCCAGAGGGATTCTGGGTAAGCCCTGGTCTGACTTTTTTGAGCCCAGATTAATCTAGGTTCCTGTCACCTGCAAACAAGGCTGTAGCTAATAAACCAGTTTGAAATGGGCTGCTTGTATTCAACCTTGAGGTAGTTAAGTGACTGCATATTGCTTATCTCTAAAGTGTTTTTTGTTTTATTGGAGAGAAACGAAAATATGTTTGGATAAACAAGAGAAGAACTGAGAGAGAGAAAGAAGGAGACAGAGACAGAGACAGCAGGCTAGGGACAGAGATTGAAATAAAGGACAAACAAACCATCCACTTTACATGCACATGCTAAAAACCCACACAGGAACCTCTGTTCTAAATTTTAATAGTACTCAGTGCCTCTCTCTCTTTCTCTCTCTCTCTCTCTCTCTCTCTCTCTCTCTCTCTCTCTGTCTCTCTCTCTCCCTCTGTCTCTCTCTCTCTCTCTCTCTCAACAATCAACAGATTCTGTGTAGTTCATACTGATTAGATTGTAAGCCCCTAGAGAGAAAGTGATATTTTTGTTATAGTTTTTAGTAGTTGGCATAGTTCTTAGAGGTGAGGCAGTGTCTTCGTTGTTCTTAAATTATTTCTTCAATATCTCTAAAGCCATCTTCAAAAAACCTCAGTTGTTTTATGTCAATGCAATCAGATTCACCATCTTCAAAGGCTCATTGTGCACCATATACTACATAATTTCCTCTTCTCTCAGGTACCAGTATTCATCCCTTCCTCCCTGAATTAGTCAACATTCCTGTTGCTGGACATAACACCCAACATGCACAATTTAAGGAAGGAAATGTTTAACTTAGTTCATGTTTTGGGGATTTAGCCCATGGTCAGCTATCTCCAAGGCAGGGGAATCATGACAGAAGGGTGTGGTGGCAAAAGATGCTTAGTTCATGGTGGCAGCAGAGCAGAACAGGAGAACAATACCATACAGTACCCGAGGGCACACCTCCAGGCCCAACCAAGGCACAATCAGAAGTGTGTTCTACTAATCTGCTAGGCATTTCTCTTTTTCCACTTTTTTTCAAATTTATTATATTTTTGTCCCTTAATCAGAAGCAGGCATATATAGACCTAGATCATAATAAGTAAAGTTTTAGGTAACTTTGTTTATTACAAACTCAAAAGAATATAATTTCTAATTTTTAAAATAAAATTGTAACATTTTCTCAGTCAGAACTTATGTTTGCAAGCTGAATTTTAAATTTTAATTTAGTAACTGATGGACTGACCACATGAATACTTCTCCACATATAATTATGAGGTAACATCTAGATCCCTGAACAGTGATTTAGACCTTCTAGGGCTAGTAGTCTCCATGATATTAAGGGATGAGGTACAAGGTTATCTAAGCTTGTTTCTTGTCTTCTCCAGCACTTACTGGAGAACAAGCTGTTCACAGTACCTGTCTTTGTAGATAACACTTAACTAAGGCCACTCTGTGTTCATGTCCTGCTTAAGCCTTGTCTTTTGTAAAACACTAGGTATTTCTTAATCCAATGAAGTTGACATATCAGGGTTAGTGTTACAGTCCACCCTAATCAACTCCACATCCAGGCAATCTCCTTAACCCATACTTAATATTCAAATAAATACAAGCATTTCAAAATTGTCCCTAACATAAGACAGTTGTCCTTCATACAACTGGACATACAATAATCTCTTCAAGTTTCAAGTTCCAGCAGTTTTAAAAAGTCCAAATCTCTTCTGAGTTTCAAAGCAAACTCTTACCTATGAATTTCTGTAAAACTGAGAAATAAACTGTGTAATACAGGGATACAGTGAAGCAGGGCAAACATTCCATCCAAAAGAGAGAGGAGAATGAAAAATCTTTTGTCCCAACTGAGACCTCCTGAGCCTGACCTTTATTTCTATCAGCTTCACAGTCTTCTGAGTTCTGACCAGAGTCATCTATCAGGCTCTGCTTGCATTTCATGGCTTCTCTGGTTCATGCCTCCAACTCTTGCTAAATACCTTTCACAAACCAGTTCCACAGTCTTATAAACCAGATGATCAAGAGCAATTACAGCAATAATTCCACTTTTCTAGACCAATTTTCTGTATTAGTCAGCTTTACCATTGCTGAGTATAATACTCAACACTCACAATGAACAGAAGGTTTAATTTGGGGGAATTCAATTCGTGGTTAGCTGGCTCGGGAGCAGAGCAAGGAAACAGTGCTTTTACAGTAACCAAGGCCATGCCTCTATAACCCACAAAAATATATCAGGAATATGCTCTCCTAATCTGGTAGCACTTTTTAATCCAATGAAGTTGACAGAACAGGATTAATGGTCACACTCACCAGTCCAGCCCTATCTTTCCTGACTGGGCAGGCCCCACAGATCATTAGCCTGCTTCTTCAACAGTGCAGTGGCCACATGAGCAGCTGAATCTTCCTGGAGGTAAATGCATCTCTTTGTTGACTCCCTTACTCCATCGACTCAAACTTTAGTCTCTAGCCTATTGTCTTTCTTTTCTTTAGTTTCTTCATTAATCAACAAGACTTAGATACCCACATTATCTACCCAATCACCTTAACCTAATCTCTAGTAATCTATTATTTTGCCTTTTCAACTGCACATTTTCATCTTCATTCCCTTGGCCTTCTTGTTCCAGTAGCTAGATCCATCTCGCATTCTATTCCAAGATACTCTGTATCACATCTCACTGCCTAGTTAACACCACCATTACACAATTCATAAAGAACTTGTTAACCTACTCCGTTTATTATTTTAAATATTCATGTCCTCACTATCCCTGTCTCAGAGTTTACAGTTCATGAATATGATTGTTTCCTTGAAAACAATCTTACTTCCTTTGTCTCTCTCCTCCAAAATCCTTATATGACCAAACCTCACTAACACATTTCTTTGTCCTGAGAAGTACTTAAAGGAAATGTTATCTTTCAGACTATCTGACTTTAAACTCTCACAAACACATCTCCAACTACATGCAAAATATTTCTTTACACCTTCCAAATGATTCCAAATCACCTCCACTCTTGTTGCACATCTACCTTTTCATCTCTCCATCTCAAAATTTTTCTAGTATTATGGTGTTGCTTTATATTATCTGAGAATATGAAAAGAATCTGATAAGGCCCCATCCATCTTCCCTTCACCTACCAACAGCCTCCTCACATCCTAGAGTCTGTCTTCTTATTAAAAAAAAATAAACCCTCTGATCTTAAAAGTGAAGCTTCAAATTGTTAGCTAGATCTCCTCCAGCCCCATGTGGAAGGACTTTGCTCCTGACATTATATCCTCTTTCTCTGCCCATAGTTCCTTCTCTATCAATTATTCTCATTGTCACACTAAATAGCTTGGTATCGCAGTAATTAAAAAAATTAAACAGAAAGTGTTTGGGGTTTATAGAACTTCTAGATCTACCCTGTTACTCTGTTTCCTAAGGACATTAAGAAACTTCCAGAGCCATTCTCCCACCAGCATTTGCTCCACTTTCATTCTGATTGAGTTCTTGTCCTAACAACCTAGCCAATGTGCTTCACTGGACAACACCAATAAACACTCAGCAAGCATTTACCCAACTGATTATCTCCTCTCTCTTGATTCACTTCCTTTTCTTGGCTTCCATAACATCATAATTGTCAATATTTCCTCCTCATTCATTGGATGATTCTAACTTCTCATCACCCTCTCACTCTGTTTGACTTGCAAAACTGCAGCACTCTCTCCAGTCTAGTAAGTATCATTTAATTACTCCTTGGGCCCAATTCCTTGTTTCTAGTTCTTTTCTCTCCCAACTCCATTCCTTCTTACATGTAATGTGTGCTTGGATCCCAATGATTTTAGTAGGACTTTTGAAGTTAGATACCTCCCCCCAATCTGTTCTTTCCTAGTATTTTTCCCTTGATACATGGTATACATTTTCTCAAGCCAAAAATTAGCAACTAACTGAGATTATCTTTTGAACAGACAACACACTCATTCTTTTAACAGGTCTGGTGGTCTTTGCTGCAAAACTCACTCCAAACCTGTGCTTCTGTCTCATCCTCACCTCTACCATCCTGTCAAATCATCTTCCTCTCTCTCTGCTTCCAGCTGAGTTTCTTGCTCTGACTCCACCCTTCCAACTTTCTTTACCTCTGCAAAACAATCATTTTGCAGCATAAATTAGACTTGGTTCTACCAAGCTCCCCCTCATTGTCCTTGGAATGGCGTTCAGATGTCAGAGGCTTGGGGTGATCAACCCAGCATATCCTACACTGGTCACAAGGAACAAGGACATCTGTATTCAAGCTTGCAAAAACATCATTCACAGGAGTGAGTTACAAAACTGGTGAAAAGAGACCAGCCTCTGCTTTTGGCATGAAGAGATGGTGGGCCACAATTCTTGAGCTTATAACTCAATCTAGGAATCATGGTGGCTCAGCTGGAGACCTTTGGAATAACCCAATAGCTCCTTAGACATGGTTCATTCTCTGCCTTTCTCCCATCTCTGCAATATTGGGTTTTTCCACTGAGCTATATCCCAGCCCTTTTTCTTTTGAGATAGGAACTCCCTAAGTTGCCAAGTTTTCTAGGCCAAGCATGAACTTTTGATCCTCCTGCTTCAGCCTCCCAGAGTCAAGAATTACAAGTGTGTGCCACCATATCCAGCTTCGGTGATTCTTTTCTGGAGTATATTTCTCAATGAAGTCTTCAGAAACTAGAAAAAAGTCAAAATCCTTATTATTGTTGATTTTTTTAAAAAAATCTGCTTCAGCTCTCTGCTGTCTCTAGACCATCCACACTGCCCTCTTCCTCTGCCCTGCTCCCTGTACTATCTGTCTTCATTTCTTATGACTGCCCATTTCTGTCTGGCCCTGTGCATGAACCACTTCCTCTGGCAAGAAGGTCCAGTCTCTGGTGGCAATTGGTTCTGTTCCTTTTCCTCTGCCAGGCTCGGTGTTGCTTCATCTAATGAAGAGAACTCAACTGATTAAACTCCAGGCCCTCGTGTTCTGTTTCTGCTTCAGTTTATGTTCCATAATACACAATACATGTGCATTTGCAAGATACAAAAAAGGGATATGGGAGGAATGTTTTGCTTATTCTAGATCCTCTAATCATCCCCGACATCTCTAAAATATCATTATTTTTCTTTGTTTCATGAAGTTTTTTCCAATGTGGTCTATGCAGATAAAGACACATACATTCTTTACTATGATATTCCTCTAAGTAGAAGCACACTAAATATACTTTGTACAAGTTGCATTTTACATCTGATGAGGTATTTTACAGGTAATTTCTTTTATCTATGTGCCTATCTATTATCTATTTATCTATCTATCTTAGTCAAATTTCCTGTCACTGGGGCACAACACTCAATACCCATAATTTAAATGAGAATGGGTTTAATTTGACTCACGGCTTAAAGAAACTCAGTTCGTGACCCACTGACTCTAAGGTAAGGACATGAAGGCAGAATGGCACAGCTAAGAGAAGATGCTCAGGTAAAGCTGACCCGGAAGCAGAACAAGCGAACAGTGCCAGAGACAAAGAGGCCAAGGACCAGATATAGTACCCAAGGTCTTGCCGCCATGACCACCCCAACACATCCAGAAGTGGGCTCCACTATCCCCTAGGCAACTCCCTAGCCAACCAAGGTGACACAAGTAAACTGTCACATAATTTATCTATTTGCTTATTCTTTCTAGTTGCTACAAAGAGCTCTAGTGTAGGGACACACGGCCATAGTCTCCCCTGATGGACATTTATAGTATTTCTAATCTTTGGCTTGGTCAGTGATTCAGTGAATGTCTTTATACATACCTCAGTTGATCTGCATGTGTGCTAAATTTTCTGGGATAAATGACCAAGGAGTCAAACTGCTGGAGAAAAATGAATGTGCATCTTAAATTTCCATAGCTCATGCCCAATTGCCCTCCACAGAGGTTGTTGTCATTTTTCCTTCCACCAGCCTCACTTTATTTTTATACACTGCAGAGAAATTTCCACTTTTTAAGATTGTTTGTTGGTTGCTTATCTCCCCCCAGGGTGGAAATCATTTATTGCTGCTGGGTTCCCACAGCATAGATTATTGCTGGTAAACTCCCAATAAGTGGGTTGGAATAAGTGAGTAAACAACTGAAAAGCACAGTGAAAAGAACAAGAGATTTAAAATCCAAATGGCATCAGATTCCTATTCTGGGTCCATCACAACTATGTGACCTGGGACAATTTACCTTACCACTGCAAAGTCCTGTTTCTCTTCTGCTAAGCGGAGATAACAATAACTGCTACTTTGAAAACTGATTCTCAGGAACAAATATGATCTTAGCAGTGTTAAGCGCATCACAACTAGAGACAGCCCAAATAGTTACTAATACCCAAGTTGATGAGAAGCCACTGCCAGCTAAGAGGTAAACACTAAGCCAACATACCACTTAAACTCTGTAATGGCACATGTTGAACCCCATAAACTTCCAATTAAGGCTTCCGAGACCGCAAAGATAATTTGGCAGGGCTTCCTTCAGCTAGTACTTACCGAAGAGAAGTTTGGTTTGCCACCAAATGCTCCCAAAAAAGTAGCAAATATCTGGGTCCCAGGGGTGAGATCAATCAAAGGAATTAGGGGACACTTCATCCTGCCTCTCACCAATGGCCAGGGCTATCTTTTGAGTAGATAAAAAGAAATCTCTCTACAAAGACTGCTGATGCCCAGTGTATGGCGGGGCAAGAGTAAAAGCATGTGTTCCAGCAAAGGTCAGGGAGCAATCTTTCCTTGCTGGAGTTCAGGGCTCTCTCCTGAAAGTAGAGAGCAGCCCTAGAAAATGAGCAAATAAAGGATCGAACAGCCCCTGTGGGAACTAGCCAAAGCCAATTGTAATCAGGGCTTGCTGGTCTTTGCAGGGAACATGTGATAGAAAACTGCATGCAGAAATTGGAGTGTCTTACCAAGGAGAAGGGCTGGCTTATTTTCAGAAATTGCCAAGCATGAGGCCACCCCACTGTCTCTCTTCTAGATTGTGATTGACCACTGAATAGCTGCCCAAATTGAGATGCCCTGCTCAGGCCCTGGCATGACAGAACAATCTCATGAACAGCCCTCCAGCCCACCAGCCAAGGGCTAGTAATTGACTGAGGACTCATTATGGAAGCACAGGGCCTCAGAGCAATGGGGACTGTCACAGCCTTAGGCCCAGAAGTCAGATCACTGGGAATAGACAGCCTGAGTAGACAGTGTCACACACACAAAGGAAAGTGAAATGTTATAAATTGCTCCAACCTAAGAGTCAGAGAGCTCTGGTGTTGAAATCCAGCTCTGACACTCTCCTTGTAACTTTGGACATGTGATTGACACCACCTTCATAACAGGCATGAGAATAAATATCTTTAGAAAAGTAAAAAGCGAGGAGGATACAATTATGATTTTGATGATGATTATAACAACAACTGGCCCCACTGTATGACATTTCCCAGGTATCAGGGTCCATTCTAAGAACGTTAAAAATGTATCAATTGATTTAATTTTCACAACTAGATTTATGCTGCTATGCTCCCTATTTTACAGAAGAAGAGACTGGGAAATAGAGATTTCGGGATAGCACCCAAGGTTACAGAGCTAGAAGCCAAAAAGGCTGAATCAGGAATTGAGCAGTAATCCTGGCTCTGGAACTCATCCTGTTAACAAGTGATAGGAAGCACAAAAAATGGAAAGCGCAGACAGGCAGTACTCTGTATAAAATTTCCGTCTTTCTCCTCTCTGCTACCACAGCCAGCTGTGAGTATTCTATCACCTTTATTCTACAAAGCAGGTGTGTCCCATGGCCACAGCTACAGAGCAACGAGCTCTTCCAGTGGTAAAGTCCTCAGACTTCACACACTGGCACCAGCCTTACTGGATTGATGGCATTGCTGCACTGTGTCTCTCAACCACCTATTGTGAGCTGCGTCCATGCTGCCTGGCTCTATAACCATACTTGGATGTAAATCTGAGTAACCCTGTATACGTATGAGCTAACTGGTCTTAGAGAAGTAAAGAGACTGGACCAAGGTCACAGCTATGGGAAGATCTGCAGTTATCCTTAAAGGAATCAGGATCTTCACCCCTAGTGTTCCTCCATCGACCCCATCGTGCCTCATCTCCCTCAAGGCTCTGTTTCGATGTGGTCTCTTTGGGGCCTGGTTCCTTCTGGACCAGTGTCTGGCCCTCGTTCCTCATTTTTCTTGCATCATGTTGCACTGTGATGTTATTGGTTGGGCCTCTCTACTCTCCACCTAGCAGAACTTGTTGAGGATGGGACTTCAATGGCCTAGGCTTGGGATGCTGAACCAATCATTGCCTAGCTTTCACCAAGCAGAATCACACCTTGGGGAGATAGGAAGGGGAGAGGACTGCAGGGCAAAAGCCAAGATTCTCTCTGTGATTTCACTCATGGCAGTGACCCTAGCCACTTCCAGGTTTTGTAGATGAAGTTTTATTGGAACAGAGCTATACTTCATCATTTAGAATGGGCTGTGTCCCTTTGGCACTACAAAGTTCAAGCTGAGTGTGATTCCAAAGTGGACATTATTTACCAGGAGACCCTTGACAGAGAAAGCTGACCAACCTCTGTGCTCCAGAGAACCTAAAATGGCTGCTGCTTGATTGGTCCCCCAAATCTAGTCCTTCTTCATATGCATCTTGGCCGTTCTTTTCCTCTCCTCTGAGCTAGGTGGGGATCTTCTTACTTTCAGGTGTGATTAAAACATATTGAAGTGTGTTTGTATTGCAAACAATCCAAATATCTTCAGGGTACACAACTCCCTCCTCCAGAGTCCTGTAACAGCCCCTCCAGGGTATCCCACAGGAACTTCTCGAAAGTCTCCCCAGCAAGGGACTGCAGTGAGGAGAAGATAGGCCTCTTTCAGCCCATCCTTAAGGCCTCGGCTCCCATAGTAAGATGCACAAACAGCTTCATGTCAACATTTCTGAGGCCAAATATTTCAAAACATAGTAAACCTTGAGCCCAGAACTGTTTGAAATTCCTGACACTCCCCCACGTTCTTTCTCCTCTGCCCTGACACCAGCCCGTCTCCAGCTGTGGAGTCAAAATTATTTGTGGCTTCCTTCACGTTACATTTCCATGGACTATTTCATTGCTTAAAAGTCTCAGTTTAAATAGTCAAGTGTGGGTGCCAAGGAGTCACTCATATTTCTCAGAGAAGCACTGGTACCCAGGCCCCTTACAAGAGTCTGTATGCTCCTGGGTGTCCAGCTCTCCCAGAACCTGGGGTTCTGTCCATTCACACAGAAAGCAGGAGGCTCAGTTGCTGATACCCCAGTGTGCGTGCATCCTGGATGGCATGGAGCTGGGTAGTGTGGAAGCCCTGATGAAAGCCAGGACTCCTTACATAGTGCTGCTGCAAAGTCTAGCAGCTCATGCACAGCACACAGACGGGGGGCCACAGTGGCCACACCATTTATTCAGTTCCAGAGATGAGTTGAGCTTTTCACGTGACCTTGCTGTGGACAGTGGGGGTGAAGTAGAGCAAGGATGCAGCGCTGCAGGTGGTGGATGGGATAAGAAGATTCTCTCACAAGAAGCAGGTTGGGAGCGTACAGGGTGTGGGGAGGGCACACACGGAGCGTCATCACCGCCAGCACACACATACTGCAGAGGCTTTCTCTATGCCACATGGAGTTCTAAGAGCTTTGCATACATCAACTAATGGAACCCCAGAGATGAGCTCCATTATTTTCTTCAAGGTCACATACTAAGCTGAATGAGTTGAGAGCCCAGGAGTGGCATTCTGTTCCAAAGGCAGTACCAGATGTCTTCGCAGCCACTGCCTCATGAATTCCTGCAGAAATCATGAAAAATACGAGGGCCTCCTAACTAGAAGGAGAAAAATGGCTCAGAGAGATTATGTGGTCACAGAGCTAGTAAGCGCCCAACCTAACATCCACAGTTAAGATCATGACCCAGGTTAATGAGACATGGCTCCTCCTTCTAAGATGCTGACAAATGAGTAGGAAAAGCATGAAAGATGTGCTGAAGGAAAACAAGACTACAAGAAATTTCATCCTAGGATTCAGAAAACTAAGAATTAAGGATTTCAGAGTTCATCTCTCCCAAACTGTGATTGCAAATGGTCAGTTCACAGCCAGGCACTGGAGAGTGCTTCGTGTGCAGGGAGCCGGGGACCTGGGCTCCCAGAACAACTCTGTGTGGGGAAACACTCAGATTGCTTGCTCACAAATGCTCCCATAATTCACCTGTGATTATTACTTCTTAAAGAGGATCTTAGGAGCATGTGGAAGGATTGTCCATCTCTAAGTGTCCCATAAAACAGATTAACACCTTTAGGACACTGCTTTACTATTATCCCACCTCATTGGAGAATATGACACCCAGCACCAGCATACCAACACCTCCTCTAGTGTGAAAAGGTAGGAAGATATTGGTAAAAGAAAAGACGAGTGAGTGAATGAATAAGAAACCGACAAAGTTGTAAGTATACTGGTCCAGCACCCAAATAAGTGTCCTCTCTCACAGCTGCCACAAGATGTAGCAAGGAGTGCAAATTGCCGTCCTGCGGTACTGAGGCTTGAGATTCTTGGGAGAAAAAAATTGTTCATATTCGTTATCTCTGACCTTTTGAGAATTAAGTCAACTGTAGTCTGTTTATACATGCAAGAAATGTAAAAATTCTCAAAATATTCAGCCCCCTCTAGCACACACAGATGTCTGGGTGTGTCCTGTAGTATTTTCCTATAGAGGCCAGCGAGTGTGGCAAGCAGGCTGGGAACATAACGGCAGGTGACTCCTGCTTTCCCAGAGATTATAATCTGGTCAATTTGCAGGCTGTCGTGACATATCCAGTCACCCAGCACACTCTAATTTAAAACCTCAATAAGCCAGACACTGGAAACCCAGAGGAGAAAGACATGGTCCCTCCTTTATAAAAGTGCACAGAGACAGAGAAGTAAGGCAACAATTTTAATACAATACTTGGAAAGAGAAAATTGCAGGATGCCAAGGGAACCCAAAAGAGGAAGAGGGGAAGGAGACCGAGGAGGCTGGAGGCATATTGTCAGGGACTACTAGGAATTACAACATTTCAAGTTGAGCAATCTATTTTAAGGCACAGAGGTTTCAAGAAAGCTCGGTCCACCCTCCCATCCATCCACCACCTAAGTATTCTCCCACCAAAACATCCAGGCATCAAGTATTTACCCAGCATCTATTTGCCTAAAATAGGAGCCTTAAGCCTACTTGACTTCTAGCCCTTTCCAATCTGCCATTTGCCTCCTGACACTGTCCCTGCTGTGTGTTCCCCCACCCTCAGACCACTTCCAGGAAGCTGCCACAGTGAGCTGTCCAGAAGCTGTTAATCTGAAAGTGGCATTTCGGTTCCCAAGTCTGTCAACGGCTTCCAAGTCCCTTGGGCACCTGACCGACTCAAGGACGTACTGCTGGGCATTTCCAGCCACATCCTAGAGGCCTGCCTCCTGCCCTCCTCCCCCATCCTGGGCCTGCCTTGCTCTTCCGTGTGTGCTGGGTACTCCTTATGCCAGACTGCAGAATGGCCTTGATCTCTGCTCCAGATCTACCACTTGCCTCTGGCTGAAACACAGTAAGTAGTTCTCAAGAATCTGCTGGGGGTCCTAAGGTCTACAATTACACTTCCTTGTCATAAAGAACCTTCTATTCACCAGTTACCACTAGCTGGGTGCAGCCGTTGGTGGGTGCAGCCTGCCAGGAAACCCATTTGTCTCTGTCAGGAGTCTACTTTCTGCCACCTGGAGATCCATGGAGCAATTCCACACTACATATTTCTGCATATTTCTTTTTTACCTTTTTACTTAAATTTTTATTTTTATATTGTAAAGTGTGATAAAGCATACATAACGTAAAATTTACCATTTTGACTAGTGTCCAGTTCAGTGGCTTTAGGTGCTATAGTGGTCAGATTTTCCATTGGTGGGACAAAACACTGGACACCCATAACCTAAAGGAGAAAGGGTTATTTTGATTCATGGTTTTAGGGGTTTCAGTCCATGCTCAGCCAGCTCTAAGGCAGAAACACCAAGGTGGAACCCTGTGATGGAGGAAAGATCTCCAACTCATGGCATCCAGGAAGCAGAAAGCAGAGCAGACTGTCAGAGAGGAAGGGGTCACAAAGCAGATACAGTCTCCAAGGTCACGCTCCCATGGCCCACCCAGACACACGCAGAGGTGTGCTTTCCTAATCCCCTGGGGACCTGCCGAGCCAATCAATTGACAATCAAAATTTACCATCACCACCAGCCATTGCATAATTTTTCATCTTCACTGATACTCCGTATGTATTCAAACAATAACTATTCATATCCTGGCAACCATCATTCCACAGTATGCATTTAAAATAGATATCATACACGAAAGGCTTAGAAAAACATAGTGAGACTCATGAATCTTAGTAAGGCAGTATTACCTTCCCCCAATAGAGAATTAACATCTCTTCAGTAATGAATATGTCCAAAATACAGTCCTAGGCACTTAGGATCATTAGCTACAATGCTAATCCTGTAAATGAGGGAGATGAGGTATAGAAAGAAACAGAAGGAAGAAAGAAAGGGAAGGAGGGAAGTAGGGGGGTAGATAGTATCGTCCCTGAGGTCCAGCAGGTGGCAGATAGGAAGAACAGGATTCCAATCCAGGTCAACCTGCTCAGATTTGTTGCCTCAACTGTTATGCTATTCTACCTACAGGTGTGGTGATGGGCTGAAGTAAGAGAGAAGGAGAGGAAGAGGGAGAGAGAGAGAGAGAGAGAGAGAGAGAGAGACAGGGAGATGCAAGAAGTGGAGACCTAGCCTCTATCTATGTTTGGCCAAGGTGCCTTGCTGACTCTCTGTTGGCAGTGTAGGAGGTCCTCAAACTGGTGGCCTCTGTAGCCTGAGCTCCTGGCCTTTCCTGATTGTCATTCCTTGGTTATTAGGGAATAAGGGAATTTTTTAAATCATTGTCATGAGTTCTAGCCAATTGCTTGAAACTTGAAGAAAGAAACCAGTCAGTACCCAAATTTGGGTGAAATAGTATCCTTTCAGAAAGCAGAAAGTTATAGTTTGGTACTCACTCATTCCAATTTATCCATTTAAGTAATTATCTAGTGAGCATCTGTCATGTACTAAAATCTGTGATAATTGTCAGGAGAAAATGGTGAGAAAAAAATAACCAAAACAAAACAAAGCAAAAAAGGAAGAACCAAAACCAAATAAAATATCCATCCCCATGTAGAAATATCCTAGTTTTCAACACCTCCCACAGAAACAAAATGCAAGCCATATAGTAATTTTTAATTTTCTAGGAGCTGCATTGAAAAAGTTATAAAGAAACAAATGAAATTCATTTTAACAATAGTTCTTATTTAAGATCAGCTATCATAATAAATAAAGTTTCAATTCTCTTTGCTGGGACAAAGTACTTGACACAATTAAAGAAGGAAAGGTTCATTTGGCCCACAGTTTGTAAATGTTTCAGCTCATAGTTGGCAGGCTCCAAAATTGGGGGCACGTCAGCGGGGCATTACAGAGGCAAAACAGTTTATGGAAGTCAGAGGGCAACAATGCAGTGTAATAGCAAGCTATAGGCAACAATGAGTGCCTTCTTCCTGTCCCTTATACTTAGGCAGAGGGTGGAGCAGCTTTAATCCTAGCATCACACCATGAATCAATCTCAGCGTCAGATTCTTGATCCCAGCACCACAGAACCTAGATCCAGCCACCTCCAAAAAGTCTCACCTATGAGCATGAAGCCTTGGGGGGACATCCATACTCAAGCCATAACAGTGTGTATGCATGTGTGTGAGTATGTGTATGTGTGTGTTCTTGTGTATGTGTGAAAAGTAAAGATAAGTCAATGAGTAGAGTTTGGAAAGCTGCTTTTAATATTTGGGATGAAAAGTCAGCTTAAAGTCTTGCTTCTTAATTAGCTTTGAATGCTGACCTCTGGATAGATTAAAAAATAAACCATGAGAAGTTAAAAAATGCAAATTTATGCCACACTAGATTTTTCTCTTATTAACAGTCTTTAACAAGGAGAACTTCTGTAATTATAAAATTTTTGAAGTGTTTTCAAATGAAATGATCAAGAGATATAATTATGTAGAAAACTGCTTTATTAAAATAAACACTCAAGTATAATAATAAAAAAAGAAAGTATCTATGGAAAAGTTGGCCTCCAGACTCTGGTCTTTAGGAACTAAATTCTTTTACTCTCTGCCGCGCCCACGCAAACTGATAAGAATAGTATATTGAGAACACAAGACGCAGATGAACTAAAAACAAAAATGAACATGTTTCAAAAATGTTCAAACTGCTTCCAAATCAACCAAAGTAAAGAAGTACCAGTAAATTAATACTTAAAAATGAGAATTCACCCTGCTGTTAAGGTTGCCACTGGGAATATATACGATCAGGGTGAGGTGAACACAGGAGGAGAAACATCTCTGTCCTTATGAAACCACAGGTCAGCCTCCCTTCCAAAATGATGGATACAAGCAAATGTGTAATCTGTATGATATCGTGTAAGGGTAAGGGATCTTTAATACACAGTGGCCCTGAGGCTCTGGCCAGGCAAGCAGCTATTGCTTGAGACACCTCCATTAATCTTCTCCTTGTTCGCTCAATTCAGCCAGCATAGCTCTTGTTTCACTCCTTTTGTCTTAGGTACAGGTGTCTGCATTAAAGGAAACAAAAATCCTCCCTGGAAAGCTTGGAAGCTAAGAAAGGAAGCTGACAGCAAGAGATCTATTGAGACAGATTTCTGTGCTGGGAGGACGTGAAGGAGGAACAAGAAGCATCTTCTTAGGTTTGCTCCAAATGGCAGGAGACTTGCACTGTGGCGTGAACATGTCCCTCCAAACATGTGCTGGAAGCTTAATCACCACTGCACCTGCCTTGAGACCCGGGGCCTATGAAAAGGTGGTGGGACGTAAGGTTGGAAGGAATGGATTAATGCCATTTCTGTGGGTCTTGGATTCTTCTAAACAGGAGACTTCTCCCCGCTTTTACTTCTCTGTCCCCTTTCACCCTTATTTTCCTTTCTATCATGGAATGACACAGCAAGATTCCTGACAGATGCCAACCTCTCGATTCTAGAATTTCCAGCATCCAGAATTGTGAGCTAACAAATTTCAGAACATTGTAAATGATCAAGTCTATAACAGCAACACACAATAGGTCAAGACACCTTGAGGCTTCCAAAAGTACCGGAAGTGTTTATTCATTTGTTCCCCTGGGTAGTAGGAAAGGCAGTTAAGAGTGGAGTAAGCAGAGGGCTCTGTTCTGAAGCTTCTGTCTCTGTCAATAGAAGATAGAACCTCTGCTGAGACAGAAGGCCTATATTCAGGCCCAGGTGCTCCTGTTTACCCCCTGGATATTTTCCTGGCCTCTTGGCATCCACAGCTCCCTGACTCTCAAAAGGGAGCCCCAGACTCCTGCAGCAAGACTGCTGCAGTCAGGTCATACAGAAGCTTAATGAATCATGTCATCTTTTCAAGTGTGACCTCCATAATATCAAGGTCAAGGTTAGATGCAAAAGTGCCCCTAACATTATGCCATGCACTGCTGTCACCAACATAGGAACAGATCCATTATCACAGTGGACTAGAGATCCAAGGCTGTCATTTGGCCCTTAAGTAAGGTGAACTCAACCTATAACAGCTTTGTGGTGCAATGTCACGTAGATGTGAAAAATTATATTTACACAAACACATACACATGTGCACAAAATGCCTACACGCTGTACCTGAGAGAAGACATCTCACAAATATACCATTACAATGCTCATTTTACATGTGCATCTCTTTAAGTGCTTATCTGAACATCTACTATACTGGTAAGATAATTAGCAAGTTTCATTTCTACATAGCAACCTGACAGGGGGTTAATATATCCCCTTTCCTTATCTATTCTGTTATGCAATGAACATATATGATTATCTGCAATAAGACGAAATAAGGTTTTGGGTTTTTTTTGGGTTTTTTAAAATTGGTACCGGGGATCAAACTCACGACCTCGAGCTTGCAAAGGCAGGTGCTTATGCCATTGAGCTAAATTCCTAGCCCCTGAAATAAGGTTTTTAAAAAACAAATAAATACTCAAGTCAAATCATCAGATCCAGATTTAAAGTTAAAATAATCACTGCTATCATTTTTTCAGTGCTTCCTGTGTGTGTGTGTGTGTGTGTGTGTGTGTGTGTGTTTCATTGGGTTAAGAACCTAAGAACTTCATATAGATTTGCTTTGGTCTCTCTACAGCTCTGTGAGATGGAGTGGTCATCCCAATCAGGACCTCAGAGAGTTTAAGTGACTCAGCCGAGATCACTCCACCACTCTACTAGTGAATCAAAGCTGGAAGCTGTACTTACCCTGCTTGACATAAACATCTCTTAATTGCTTTCTTTGTATCATTTCCTAACACAGTGATGCCTCCTAGGATTTTCTCCAGCAGGTCCAGTTTGTGACAGATGAATCATCCTGGGTTGGAGAGCTTGGATATAAGTTCCTTATCGGGTCAACGGAGATTGTTTTAAAACTTACTGCTTGTTACAGCACACCCAGCCTGGCAAGTTGCAGCGTGCTAGCCTCTGTTCCACACTATATGCACATGTACATTCTAGTTTCTCCATTGCATTGCCCAAACCCTGTGACAGACACTAGTCCAAAAATTAGACGAGAAAAGTAAGCCATAGAGTACTCTTACTGAGCTGAATGGTGTTTCCCAAAATGCATGTTCAACCAGAACCGTAAAATGAACCATGTTTGGAAAAAGTATTTGCAGATGTTAGAAGATGAGGGTACGCTAGACTAGCGGCATCCCCAGACCAATGGCTAATGTCCTAAGAAGGCCATGTGAAGAGATGGCAGCTATTGGAGGGATACATATATAAACCAAGGGAGACAAGGATTGCCAGAAGAAGCTAGGAAAACTCTCCTCAGGAATCTTCAGTCACCAAACTGCGGTCATGCCAACACCTTAAGTTCTAACGTCTGGCCCCCAGATCTGTGAGAGAAACACTGTTATTTTAAGCCACAGAATTCATAAAAATTCATTATAGCAGCCACACAAAACTAATATAGCCACAGTGCCCAAAGTCGCACAGCTCAGGAGAGTTAGAGCTATGAGAGGCCCCCAGTCACCCGCTCCAGGGCCCATCTCCTCAACCTGCATCAGATGTTTTGAAAATTAAGAGTAAATTGGGTAGAGCGCTAAGAGCCACACCTGCACATTGTTAAGCACTGCTCAAATGGAAGTATTAGTAGTCTTTAATGATGTGGAAAATTCTCAGTGACTAATTTTGAGGGAAAAGGAGCAGGATTTCAAATTGAATGTGGAGTAGAAAGTAACCAAGATTCATGCTGCAGAGCACATAGTTTGATGGAGGATAAGCCAAAGATGGTTGCCCATGGAGAGTGGGATTACAAATGCTTTTATTCCCCCGTATTTTATTGTTAGGCTTTTGCCTTTTTCTTTTAAGTGAGTATGCATTACTTTACTTACTTGATTAGCTTTTTAAATTCTTAAAATATAATGCCAAAACAACTAACAAATCCTACAGTGCAACCAAGAAGCCATTAATAATCACTCATGTGGTCACCCAATCGACTCCATGTTACGCTTTCCTCTGTAATCAGAGCAAACACACATAGCGTAGGTAATTCATTTAAAAAACTGCTGTGTAGTAGAAGCTACGAGGGCTCTGCCTGCTGGCAGAGCCAGCTGTTAGATGGCACCAAAGGATTTCCACTGCCAGGATTTTGCAGGGACAGTGCCCCCAGAGCCAGGCACTCGAACTGTAGGGACTGAGGAGTCCTTAACTCAGTGACATTCCTGGGCAAAGGCAGGAGCTAAGAGGTGCTGCTTCTGTCTTCCAGCCCCCAGAGCCCCCAGTTGTGTTCCAGGTCCCATAAGGCTGTCACAGCAGTCACAACAGACTCAAATCTCACAGTGACAGAGCTTTCATCCCTGGGGTACGAGTCAGGAAGCAAATAGACAGGAATTGTGTCAGATGAGCAAAACTGCAAGAAAAAAAAGGAGGTTGTAATGGGTTGAAAAGTGTTCCCCAAAGTCTGTCTCATGATCACCTGGAACTTTAGAATATAACCTTATTTGGAAATAGGGTGCTTACATGTAGATATAATTAAAGTAAGAATGATGATGAGGTATTCCTGGGTTTGAGTGGGCCATAAATAAAACATAAGCATCTTTTCAAGGGGTGAAGGAGATCAAACAGGAGGACAGAAGTTGAGATTGGAGTGGAATAACTAGGGATTGCCAGGTGCACCAAAAGTGGCAGGAATCAAGGAAGTTTGCTCTCCTGGACACTCAGAAGGAGCAGGACCCTGCCAACACCTTGATTCCCAACTTCTGCCCTCCATACCACATTTCTGTTTTAAACTACTAAGATTGTGGTAGTTGGCTGAAACAACCAACTGTATGTTTTGTATATTTTACTACAATGAATAAATAAAAGAACCCATGAGCATTGAGAACTGATGTAAAATCCTGACCATGAGTGTGATGTGTAGACTTACATCTCTCTTAAGCTGAGCACATCATTATCTATGAAATGGCCAAATAATTAAAATTTAAAATTTTCTAGTAGCCACAATTAAATGAATAAAAGAGGAATGGATGCAATTAATGTTAGTATTATATTTTATTTCATTCAACATAATCAAAATGTGATCATTTCAGCATGTAGCTGATGTAAAAATACTACGAAGATACTTCACATCCTTTTTTTCATAGTAACTCCCTGAAAGCCAGGGTAAGTTTTACACCTGAAGCAGGTCTCAGATGGGACCAGCCACATTTCAAATTATCATATGCTCGAGGAACCATATTGGATAGTACAGTTTTGGAGTGATGAGTAGGTACATTCACTTTTCTTGGTTAAAACTTTCTAGTTCAGGTTTAACTCACTTCATTTATGAAAAATATCTGCCTATTCTTCCCATAAGTCCAATTTATTAACAGAAAAGTCTGAATTTATTTTAAAATTTAAGTAAATGTATTCATTCAGAGACTTTATTGACCTCATTCTTAATATCAAATTTTAAGGGAGATGCATATTAGATGGATGGTTGGATGAATGGGTGAGGCATGGGTGGATAGAAAGATGGATGAATAAATGAAGGATAGATGGAAGGTGGATAGAGGAAAGATGATGGATGGACAAAAAATGAAGAATACATGGATAACAAAAAGTTAGAAAGACAGAGAGGACTGAGGCTTGCCCTTGCCTGTGTTTGATGCTTGTAAGAAGTAAGGTAATGCCACCTTCGTTATCCCTCAGGGCAGCTCCTACATTTGACCCCTCCAGAATTCCTACCTGCGTTTGGCATGCTGCAGGCCTGCAAAAAAGGTAAGAGTAGGAAAAGGGACAGTCAGGACGTAAGGAAGGACAAGCTGGAGATGAGAGAAGGTACAGAGACACTTGCCTGGGGTTCATGTGGCCTAGCTGTGGGGCCAAAGGTTTTGCTGCAGCAGGGTCTCAGGTGAAGTGGCCAGCCCAACACAGATAGTGCCATCACTGTAAGCCTTTTACCTCCTTGTTGAAAAGCCCTTTAACATTAATTCAAGCTGTGCGTCATGCCTGTGGGCTGTAGCCCAGGAACTAGTGAAGAAACGGGGACGTGGAAACATCAGTTAGAAAAGGAATAGGTAGGTGGACAGAGGGAGCCTGCCTAGGGGGAGATGTAGTTTTGGGGGAGTACCTGAGTCATGGGTGCAAAAGGTCAGGGACACTTCTCAGAAAAACACTAGAGCTGAGTCTTGAGAGTGTGTTCAAACCCTCTTCACAGAGAGGCAGTGACCTGAATTCAAACTTGCTCAGGATTCAGAACCAGCCAGCTCAGTGCTAACCATGTGATCACCCTGCTATACCCACCTGGCCCGCCAAGGCTCATTTTGCCTGGCATCAGTCATGTGGAAAGTCGGCGCTGATTTCCCAGCTTTGAGTGAGCATCATAGGAGGTAGGGATATGGATTTTTGAGTTGGTGAGAGCAGGTCCAAATCTGAGCTATGTGGCAACAGCTCTTTGTAATTGTACCTGTACGAAATTCTGCATTCTTATTTGCTAAACTGAAAGAATACAAGAACTTGTGCCGTTCTCACAAGAAATGAGCCAGTCCATGGGAGTTGCAATCACTGTCACAGTTATTATTTTGGTTCAATCATGTCTTTACAGTCCCTGTATTCACATTTGAGACAGGTAGCGGCAGTGCCTTTACATGCGCTGTCCCTATCTGACGTGACTTGAAGTGTTTTGCTTTCCAGTTTGCGTAGCATAAATAGAGTTGATGAAACCCGTTCTCTGTGATCCTTCCATGAACCTCATCCTGGCCAGCCTTTGGGCCATGCCAGCTCCAGCAGGACAGAGTGGTTTACTTCCAGGCAATTCTGCGTCCCCAGCGCTGTGATTGTGCTGCAGCTGGTGGTTATCAGTGGAGATTGGTATTTCCTCCTTGCGCAGGAAGCCTGAGGCAGGACCAGGCCTGATCTGTTAGCAGGTTTGTTTACATGACATACTGCATTCACTGTTTCATTAATCACCCCCACTGCACCCAGCAGCTTCTGTTGGGCAGTGGCTCTCACCAGGGCTCAGAGAACCTGTGGTGGAGAGCCAGAGGAAGAGGGCTGGGGGACTGGAGGAGGCTGGAAGGCTTTTCCAGTTCAGGGACACTGCAGAGAGAGAACTGGCTCTGTGTGAACTGGGTGAGCAATGCTGGCAAGCTATGATCTCTTCCCACGCACTTTACTGGAAACAGAGTTGTCACCATCTGAATGTGAACCTGGGCATATTTGTTTTCTTCTCTGAGTCACATTATTTTTATCTACAGAACATAACTTCTTCCAAGGTTGATGGGTTGTGTGGCCACAAATAATGCATGGGCACAGTTCTGTAACTGCAATCTAAATGCAATGGAGTAGATGGTGGGAAAGGATTGCAGTCATCTAATAGCTGGGTCCTTTCCAAAATTCTTCTTGAAACTTAATTTCCAAAGTGGCAGTAATAGGAAGGGCAGTAATAGGAAGGGTGACTTTTAGAAGGTGCTTAAGCAAATGGGGTTAGGTGCTCCTATTAGAAGGCTTGACAGAAGGATTCCAACCTTCTGCGTTCTGCCAATTGAGGATATAGCCTTTCTTTCCACTGGAGACCCAACAGTTGAGGTGCCATCTTGGAATACCCTGGACCTCACCAGGCAATGAACAGTGTTGGTGCCATGACATTGAATTCTCCAGCATTCATTGGAAAATCAACACTGGTCCTTTATAATTGACTCAGTTTGTGGTATTCTATTATGGGAGAACAAATAAATGAGATAAGAAGTAGGCTCCTTTGTCCCACCCAGCCACCTGAATCTGTCTTGGAATGAAAACCACAGTGCAGTAATTTTTTATGCCTCCATTCATCTATCTGAAAAACGGGACAATTCTATCTGCTTGCAAAATTGCTGTGGAACTCCAAGACGATGGTGTATAGAATCCCTCTAGCATGCCCCCTGGGTTCTGAAAGACATTCAGTTCCCTGAGTTGCAGTTTCCTCCATTTGTTGATGGGTGAGGTTGAATGATAAAGTTAGAATTTTTTAAAAAACCACCTTTTCATACAACTGATGTTAACAAGTTGGTAAAGTCTATGGGGGTTCCAACAGCAGGTGCCAAGATTCCTGTGGCTCTGATTTAAACTGCATGTAAGGATGCTGTGAACAGCAGGTGCGCTCCTGGTGTGGTGCCCAGAATGCAGTACCCCATGCTCAGTGTGCTACCATAATGCTCATAAAGGGGCCATAGCTCCGTGTGTGTGTGTGTGTGTGTGTGTGTGTTGTGTGGTGTGTGTGTGTGTGTTGTGTGGTACTGGGAATTAAACCTGGGGCCTTGCACACAGTAAACATGTATCACTGAGTTGCACCCCCAGCTGTGCTTTGCAGTTTTGATCATCCCATCTTATGCATAAGGACACTGAGATGTAGAGGTGACATATCTTGCTCACGATCACATCTTTATGAAGTGACAAAACCAAGATCTTGTCTTCAGATTCTGGGCCATGAATACAGCTCTAAATTGTTTCGAGCAGCTGGGCGGGAAGTACCACCCTCAATCCCCCATGGGGAGCTGCTCCAACCTGAGAGCCCTGATAGCCAGCCCTGCATGGCAGTCTGCAAGTTGAGGGTGAGCATCTTTGGTTACTGGAGACTTTGTGAGGGCTGTAGGTCTTAAAGAAGTCCCCTTCCCCTGCTCAGCTTTGGTGAATCTTCTTTAAAGTGACTTGCGTTATGTGCATGCCTGCCCTCCTACGCATCCTGTGTACAAACTTGCATCGTGCCTCACTCTGTGCCAAGCCTGTGCTGGGCTCTGTGACAACACAAACATCAACAGGTGTCCCTGAACCCTCCAAGCTAGTGCTTAAGGAGCTGGGATAAAATTGAGATACAACTGATTCCCAAGAGAGGCGATAGGTCCTGTTGGAACAGCACAGGCCAGTGTGCACAGTAAGTGACATCAGGGAAGTGGAGGAGCCAAGCCCTGACCAATCAGGGAGCGATGTCCTTCCCAGACTGGGGAACTAACAGGCAGGGTGAGTCTGAAAGACTCTGACTTCTATAAGGCCTCAGCTTCAGTCTTTTCATCATCTACTAGTATCCTGATCTGTGCTTCTGTAAGGCAGTGCAAAGTCATGGCTGCTAGCCAGGAAGAGGACCTCACTGACAGAGGAGTTACTCATGGATCCAGATGCTTGTAGGCACCTCGCTGGAAAGTGTTTTCACTTCATTCTCGTTAAGCCTTACAGCTGACTGTTTGTCAAGGTGAGCCCTGTTCACACTTCATTTTGCCAGTAAGAGAGGAGGCTCAGACAGCTCAGGCGGGTGGATCAGGCCCACTGTGCTGAGGCAGGACTGTACCCCATATCCCAACAGTTCAAAGCCCAGGCAGCTTCCACAATGTTCTTCAGCCCCACTATGGCCTCAAAGGATAAGTGCTTCCAGAACTTACCCTCTACCTGCCAAGGGGTATCTACTGTGAATGTTGGAGCCAGAAGGACTTTGGCCAAACTTATCCCTGCCATTCCCTATCCTCAGAACACACCAAGGCCTTTGTTCCTCTGGACCTCTGCTTCCTCACCCACAAGACTGGGTAATGATGGGAAAGTTCTTGTTTCACACACTCTGACTGGTGGTTAGCTGTGTTCTAAACTCCCATAGTACCCTCATGGTGGCACTTAGCTGAGACCTGGACTTAAGTGTCAAGAACTATGATGGTTCTGCAATTGCCCTTCTTTGCAGGTGGACCTGTTAGCTTGGCACAGTTTTCTGGAGGATGCAGAGGCACGCACCCCACACATCAGGAGCAGAGGAAGGCTTGTCACCCAGCTGTTACGGGTAGAGCCTAAGTATCAGCATTTTGGCATCCATGCCAGCAGCCTGGATTCCTAATCCTTCAGCTTCTCCAGACTTCCTTATTTTGAGTGTTTAGTTTTGTAGCTTATTTTGCTACTCTTTCCCTGTAGTTTAACTCTTCAGTCTTAACCCCCAGTCTATCTGAGGCACAAAGTTCAGTCTGTCCTGAAATCTCTTGGCCATGGTAGATCTAAAAAGTCCATTTGCATTCAGGAATTATCCCCTACTCACGGTGAATTTGAGCCACCTCATGTAACCCATATAAGTGGACTGTTAAATTTTCAGGAATTTTGCAAGCTGGAATTGATGTTGACACTCTAAAAACTGCCAAATTCTATATTTGTTTTTTTCATTTTGGGTGGCTACTCTACCAAGTCACCATGATTCCCAGTCCCCCTCTGCTAAGCCCTGTATGTTTATACAATGACACCTGGACAATAGAGGGAAGTTAATGTCCATGTCCCAGTTTTCAGATCCCAAGGTCCTCTTGAGGGATGAGTCTTTCTCTATATGCTGTTTAGCAAAGTTCTTTTCCATTTTCCTGGCATCTGCGGAGAGACAAGCCTCTAACTGGTACCCACCGAGGTCCGTGATTTAAGGTGTGCTCATGTTACCTGCTCACATTTCTATGCCACAGCAGGCCATAGGAGACTCAAGACCTCTTTTGTCTTGCTTTGGCCAGATGTGCCACGTGGGCACAGCTGCTCCCTGGCTGACATACCCACTGCAAGTGAAGATATCCCAGCAAGTCTTCCAGGGCTCATCCATTTCCTTTCTGCACACAGATCTTCAGACTCAGGAAGAGATTCCCACTGTCACCTTCCCAAAAGGCTCGGCCTGAGGAACTGCGCACTCGTGTCTCACTTGTGCTAACTCTCCACGTCCCCAACCAAATGTCTTTAGCCACAGGATTTCTATTAAATTCCCCGACAGAGCACTAACAGGCAGGATGGGAAGCCCATGGTTCAGCACCCGATCTTTGCTGGATCCAATGTCTTCTTTCCCATCTCAACTTTTGTCAACCTCAAAGAATGCTTCCTCCCTCCCTCCCCTCCTTCCTTCTTTTCTTCCTTCTTCTTTCCTTCCTTCCTTCTTTCCTCCCTCCTTTCCTTCCCTCCTCCTTTCTTTCCTTCCTTCTTCCTTCCTTCCTCCTTCTTTCCTTCTTGTCTTCCTTCCTTCCTTCTTTCCTCCCTTCCTTCCTGCCTTCCTCCTTTCATTCCTTCTTTCTTTCCTTCCTTCCTCCCTCCCTTCCTCCCTTATTCCCTCCCTCTCTGTCTTCCTTTCTTCCTCCCTTCCTTTCTTCTTTCTTTCTTTCTTTCTTTCTCTTTCTTTCCTTCCTTCCTTTCCTTCCTCCCTTATTCCCTCCCTCTCTCTCTTCCTTTCTTCCTCCCTTATTTCCTTCTTTCCTTCCTTCTTTTCTTCTTTCCCTCATTCAGTAATATCTATTGAGTTTGACTCTATGCTAGACACTACTGAAAATGAAGGTGTGCCTTCTGCCCTCGTGACATTGACAGTCAACATTCTCTTATTAGCAGTGGCCTCCCAGATCAAGGACAGGGTGAGAGTAGTTTATCTGAAAAAAAGACCAGCCCATTTCACTACTGATGATAAAATATGTCCTGTTCCCCCAGACATTTTGAGAATCACAATTCTGCACTTTTCCCTGAAGAAAAAACTTTTCTTGGACCCTAGCAGGACAACCCATGAGCAGCATCTAAAATTAGTGGGGGAGGTGCTCACAGCAATAAAGGTGGGCAGAGAGCAAAGCTTGCTGGGCAGACAGGAACTTTCCCCAGCCCCAAACCATCTACCTAGCAGCACTTGGTCACGCTCCAGGTGACTGCTCTCAGTGACACCTGACTGCTCTTGAAAACATTTTCAGTTTCTTCCCGTTTGAGAATGTCTGTAACCAAGATTTTAATATGAAATACTCATTCCCATAAAGAGTATATGTTAACAGAGTCTCAGGTTATTTTTCTTCTCTTTTCAATTCATTCACAAAACAACAAACCCGTAAGATTATATAACATCCTCATTGTCATCACCCCTACTGTGTAAACACCACAGAGAAATCTCAGACCCAGGGGCTTCTTCCTCTTAACCAAGTGGCCTCTCTGTAGTCATTCATCTCCTACAATCAATTAGTGCAGTGCTCCGGCCTGGACTCCTTGTAATGTGAATAATCTGCCATCCCGATCCATTTCCTCAAATAACATTTTCGTTTGGCTAAGCAAAGGAGAATGGGAAAGTGATGTTGCATTTGTAAAAAGTGTCTTGGAATGTGTTAGGTTATATCACGGCCACCTGGAGAAAAAAGGAGGCAACTTCCCCAAGCAACACTAGCTTTATTTCTGCAGTTATTATTTAGGTAGACAGCAAAGTCCTATGTGCCCAGCACATTGCAGCAAGTTTGTAAAAGGGGCTGTATAGGAGGGTGTAAGGAGCACAGACTGGTGCTGCTGGTATTCTTCCGCATTCATTTTCCTCCCTGAGCCTCTTGAGGTCCAGAAACACCATGAATATGGTCTCTTGGTCTAGCACTTTGGGCTGAATTTAGCACAGATGTCCTCCTAGTGTCCTTTGTGTATTTCTACCTGTTCACTGAGAATCCTCTATCATAAAGTATCAATTATATATGACACTTACTTCCTGTGACAGAGACCACATAAAGAAAATAGGATTAATGTGTCATCGTACCCAAGAAGCCCAGTGGTAAGTAGATGAGGACCACTGCAAGTTGTCTGTGATAACCACCAGCATTCCCTCCCTCCTTTCTATGACCAGCGGGCTTTCCTCCTCCTACTTTAACTCAGGGATTCAAGGCAGCCGCTGTGTGCACAGGGAGCAGAATGTGTGTTACAGTCAGAAGAACAGGGAAGAAAGGCAAATGGTTCTCTCCAGATTTTACTTTTTCATTTGCAAATGGAAGCACTTTCTATCACCTTCCTGTTCCTATTTCTATCACCTTCCTGTAATCCCATCAAGTTATCACCTCATCAATGGATTACTCTACTTGTCAAAGTTATACTATGATGCAATCACCTCCTCTAAAGTCCTTCAGCACCCAAGCCTTCAATACCATGAGGCTTTTGGAGGATATGCTCTATGAGATCCCGGCTATTACACCCATGAAATCTTTTAGCTGCTGGTGGACTTTTAGGCCCTCTGCAGGATTCCTATGTGGAAAGCTGGTATTTTAGCACCCACAGCTCACCTTGCACTGCTGAAGCATATTCGTTTTTTTTAGGAATCCAGTGCATTAAGTTATTTCAAGTTTAGTTTTTATTTTGAAAACTAAAGTACTCCACACTATGCAATTCCGAATCCCCTCAGGGATGTGCAAGGCAGTTGGGAACCGACTACCCCCAACAGAATTCAATTTTCAAGTCACCAAGAGTATTTCTATAGGCAGTGTTTATTTTTAAAAAACATTACCAATACATACTCATTGCAGAACTTTTGGGAGACACAAAAATACGAGAAAGCATTACATATAATTCTTACTTCTACAAACAACTATTAACATTTCATTTGATTTCCTTAATGCATATTTTATTTCTTTCCTATGCATGTCAATGCGTTTTAATTTTCTCTTCCTCAAACTCTTTTACAAGTGAATCAAATTTTCACTACCTCATATAAATATTTACGACTGCTTTCAAAATTATTTATTATTCAGTTTTATAAGACACTGAGAATATATGAGAAGCATCCTTTGATACATCAAGATAGAGATCTCCATAATTTCAGATGAAATTTTTGTGCAGAGGCTATTATTTTTTCATAGGACATTAAGCCTCCAAGCATAAAATTTTCAGTTTTCTCCCTTATTTAATCAGGAATTCTGGAAGGCAGACCATGCAGAAAACAAGGGCCCTCTCTGAGCATCCACACAGGCCGGCAGACCCAGTACAGCTTGTTCTGACTTTTCATTTTGAAAGCACAGTGCGCAGGGGAGTAAGAACTGGAAGTAAATGGATAAATAAATCATCTATTTTACAAGGTGGGAAAATGAGGTCCTGAGAGGGTACTGCACAGTTTGTTTCTAGCATTTAGCTCAGCAAACAGCAATTTCAGGTGTGTACATCCGTTTCTTGTATGGGACAGAGATCTTTTGGACAGGAACCATACTTTAACCAGCAAAGGACTTCCCAGGGCTTACATGGGGCCAGGCATAGAGAAGTTGCTTAGGAAATAGTTAATAAATTTATCTGAAGTGATAGAAGCTTCCAAGACACTGAAGTGCAGGCTCCTGTTTTTCAGTGAACGTAACAGAGCATGAATGGGAAATTAAAGAGAGGATGGGATGGAGGGAAAGAAAGAAAGAAAGAAAGAAAGAAAGAAAGAAAGAAAGAAAGAAAGAAAGAAAGAAAGAAAGAAAGAAAAGGAAGGAAAGAAAGAAAGAAAGAAAGAAAGAAGGAAAGAAGTAAAAAAGGAAAGAAGGAAGGAAGAAAGGAAAGAAAGAGAAGAAAGAAAGAAAGAAAGAAAGAAAGGATAAAAGGAGGGGAGGGGTGAGAGGAGGGGAAGGGAGAAGAGGAAGAGAATGGAAAAGTAAAGAAGAAAGCAGAAAGAGGGTGTGGGCAAGAGAAAAGGGGAGGAATTATCAGGCAGCCTGTGTCTATGAGAAAACAAATACAGGCCCCCAAGTCCAAAAGCCTGATCATTCCACACATCTTTATTTTTTATGTATGGTCCCCCCAAGACTCAACTTCCTCTTCTCTACAGGAAGCCATGATGCCAGTCCTCAGTGTTGTGTGACTCACTGGAGAGAATCCATACTGATGCTCCTGGCGCAGAACCAGGCTTACACGACTAACATGGTTGGAGAACAGCTGAACAGCATCTGGAAGAAAGCCTGACGCTAACCTTTTCCAAAAACCAGAAGCAGAGAGGGGTCTTGAGAATCCACCTGCCAAGTTAAGGACTCCAAAGACTTCCTGAGGCAGTACTAGTTAGTGGAAAGCATCCCTTTGACCTGCAGGCAATGAGAGCTGCTTCCTCCATTATTTTTAACTTTTCATTCTCCCTGCGACCAACTGTCTGTGTGTTCAAATGCAGACCTCTCATGTTTCTCTTATGACAAATGACCTTTAGGAGGAAGTTCCCTTATGAAACACCACAGACCCAGTCTTAAGCTTTTTCAACTCTGATTATTCACTTCTTAGTGCCAAAGGCACAAGTTTCTCACATAAGGCTTTCTTCCACCTAGAATGATCCATAGACATTTCACCCTGGAAAATACTAAGTTAAAAAGGTCTCTCTTTCTTAAAGTTCCCATGTCACTCCTGCCTGGTGGACTCCATTCCTTCTGGATTCCATTAAAACAGCTCCAACTCTACAGAGATTGCCAGACCATTGTCCTCAAATCCTCACTCGAAGTAGATTCCAACTAGCCTCTGGTGAGGGTCCTTCTAGCCTTGCGACATTTCCTACATTGGGCTAATGCAGGTATGATCTGCCTCATCCACTAGACTCCATCTTCATTGAAGGCAATGATGAAGTTTTATCCATCTTTCTAACTTCCATGCTCGGTGTTTGACTCTACATATGGTAGGGGCTCTGAAACAGTGAAGAACACTGGCACAGTGTCCCATACTCCCACCCTGAGCAAATCTGCTTGGGTTCCTTTTTGTGGCATGAATTTATGAACTGGTTTTCCCAACACAGGCAATAGAAGTTTTAAAGGTAGCATAAAGAGTCACACAAGTCAGCTACAATCTAAGGAATCATTTTTTTCTTAAGCCTTTAGAAAACATTAGGGCCAATACAAACAAACCTTAGGAGAGTCTACAAAACTCACACAAAGAGACACACACTGTCAGCCTCCAATGAGGAAGGAATTTTACTGGTAAAAAACATCTGCCATACTTTCTCCCACCATAGAGCTGACCACCTTCTACAGCCAGGTGTGCAGTAGAGACATATGGAAATGAGGTGCATGGAGTGATCCAGCAGCTTGGAAATGAGGCAGGAAAGAGAGTTATGACCAAACCCAGGTTCACACCTTCAGGGGGTGTGCAAAGCACTTCACTTTCAACCTGGTGTCCTTCCATCCACACAGGAGCAGGGAATGCGGTTTCGGTTACACTGCAGTCCAACAGGCACTGTTATGACTTAGATCTAATGTGTTTCCCAGAAGACTCATATGTTCAAAGGTGCAGTTTTCAGAAGTCGATTGGTTCATGGGGCACTAATCTCACAAGATTCTCGATTCATTGTTGAGTTCATAGCTAAATCTAAATGTGCTGTTAAGACTGTGGCCCAGTTGGAATAGGTAGGTCACAGGGGCAGGCATGCCTTTGGAGGACATACTTCTTGCTCTGGCTGGCTCTTCTCACTCTCTGTTTCCCACTGCTATGAGGTGGGCAGTTAGTCCTGTCACCTCCATCACCCATGATGCTTTTGCTTTGAAGCCAGCCAACCATTGTCTGAAACCTCTAAACCCTGAGCCAAAGTTAAGCCTCACTTCCCTTAAATTGAAGTGTCAGGTATTTTGTCCCATTGATGGCGGGAAAGGTCACCAGCACAGGTGCACAGCTAAAGGCTCTATGGGAATATGGCAGAACCAGAAGGAGGAGCTGTTCAGGATGAGCCTCCGCCCTGTGTGGGCAGCTCTGACTTCTAAGGTAAGTGCTGTGACCTGCCAGTCTTCCCCAAAGCCGCTCCTCTAGCAAGTGTGCCCTCCATACGAGATCATTGGCATTTGACAGCTGCCCAAACAGGCACTCTACTGTCCCCTCCCACTCTTCCTCCTCCTTGCCCAGTTTATCTCATCTCCAGGTCAGTCAGTTCCACTCCAAAAAAGTTATCAGCTTTTCTCTTCTCTTATTTCTCCTCAGAACCAGTGCAACCTCTAACTACTCACCATATCCAGTATCTCCACAGATGTACACCCTAGAATGTACTAGAATGTGAAACTCTAAACGGAGAAACCCTGATAAGCCACTTTGCGATAGTCAAGAGTATAGGCACAGGAGTCATACGTCCAGCTTTGAACCCAGCCCCTCCACAATGTGTGATCTTGGACATCTTGCCTCAGTTTCTCTTCCTGGGCTATAGGATGAGAATGTACTGTCTCTCTACTAGAAGAAATGAGCTACTGTCATCACACAGTGACCAGTAGCATGTAGAAAATGCTCGGGAAACATTAACTGCTTATGAATGTTCTACTCTGGTTAAATTCCACAGCAACTGGGACTTGGTCACCCTCCTCCCCACATGTCATATTTTATACCCACATTGGCCTCTTTCTCCAAGAGAGCCTGATAAAACATCTCTACCCTGTTCGGTTCATCTTCCTTGAACATACGTGCAGTGTTTATAGAAATTCTTTCTCCCATTCATAACTGGCTCCTGCTCCTCTTAGCTGCATCCCTACTCCCTATGTCAAAGAGTGCTCTGCACTTGTCTCCAAATGGGGCCATCTACATCAAGATTTGCATGTCTTCTGCCTTACTTGACTGTGAACTCTTTAGGGCAGAGGTTGTTTTTTCTTTCATTTATTCAACTACCTCCAATTTCTAGAAAGGTGACTAGAAGGTTGCTCAGCAGGTTTTTCAGCATGGATGGATGGAACTTCCACGTGTATAAAGTTTGTCTTTTCATCCTGACAATTTAACATGGTGATCATCAGTAGCCCACCATATCTATGAGGATACAGTGTAGCGCCCTAAGTGGATGTATGAAACTACAGGTAGCAGCAAACTCTGCATACAAATACACTAACTGCGTGATACAGTCATAGTGGGTCTGAAAGCCATGATGGCTACTAAGTGACTGTTAGGTGGGTAGCATATACAGCATGGACACACTGGGCAAGAGAATGATTCCTGTTCTGGGTACAAAGGAGTAGAACAGCACAAAATTTCATTCTAATACTCAGTATGGCTCATAATTTAAAACTTACCAAACTTTGTTTGTGGGATTTTTCCATTTAATATTTTTAAATCACAACTGACTTCAGGTAACTAAAAGTGTGCACAATGAAAGTCTAGAGGAGAAAATGAGGTGACTGTCCTAAGACTGATGGTCTCTCTCAGAGGTGGCCACTTCCCAGACAGTGAACAAGTACACAAATAAAGCCACCCAGAGCTTAAAGATGGCGGACCAGTAGGTAGCAGGATATGGAACCTCTCTGAGAGAGACAGCTCAAATGCTAGAATACAACACCCTGGCGAGACGCAAACAGAGGGAGATGGACTCACTCAACCCAGGAAAAAACTAAAGTGAAAAAAACTGCTCAAATATGATGTCCTTGGGCTACCATTAGAGAAGCTAAGATTGGCAAGTACAGCGCTGAGCTGCCTGAATTCCTTCCCAAGACTGACCTGACGCACCGAACCGAACCAATGCAACTGGCTTGATCAGCCTGAGCATGGAGCTGAACAGCCCTGCGCGCAGCTTGCCCAGAACCTACCCTGCACACACCCCACCCAGAGGCACTGTGAATTCGCTGCAGCCATGCTGAGGTCAGAGTTTGGGGAGCCCAGCAGTTCTCAGGGACCAGCATCAACATGCGGTGAGTGATGGGAATAAGACCCTCCCATGGGAAAAGGGCAACCAACTGAATGACATGTTGGATTTGGGCAGGACAGCCCTAACTCCATAAGGAAGTGTCTTCAGTTGGTTGCTCCCCTCACCAAACGGATTGGTGGGATCTGCTTGGACCAGGCCGCATGCCTGGCCGGGACCCAGTGGGTCACTACAAACTAATTCCCTGAGCACAGCACACACGGATGCAGTGAAGGCCCACAAAGATTGACTGCCCTTGAGGAGACGAGCCAGTGCACCCTGCCCTTGCTTTAACTTCAATCTCTGATAGCCGACTGAAGAGGGCAGAAGGCCCTAGCCTGTGCGCTCTAGAGGAACTTTAACCAACAAGAAGAGGGGCTGGGAATTGCACTATATGCCTGTATGGAAGGAACCAAAAACATGACGAGAGAGAGAAATAAGAAAAAAAACCCAGCCCCCAACCCTGGGAGTATTGATCCAGGAGAGGTAAATACAAAAGAGATTGAGGGTAACAAACATGCAACATCAATCACAACATCAGTGGACATAAAGAGATATCTTTGGGACCTTGTAAATGAGATCAAATCTGAAATATTAATCCAAATTAAACAAGAGATAAGTAGATTAATAAAAGAAAGGCTGGGCACCTCTCAAGAAGACACAGACAGGAAAATGGAGGAACACAAAAGGAGAGAAACATTCCATGAAAAATATAAAAAAAACCCTAGATTCATGAAGCAGATTCAAAGAGATTACCAGGAAACTAAAGACTCCATAGAAAGTTGGCAAAACTGCTTGAAAGAAACCAAAGATAGACTATCAAAAATTGAACACAGGCTTGCAATGTGTGATCATGAAAGAGAAGATCTCTTAAAAATAACAAGGGAGCAGGCAGCAACAATTGGAAGGCTAGAGGACAACAAGAGGATCTATAATTTAAGAATAAAGCATGTGAATGAAGAAGCAGGAGTCAAAACAGAGGAATTTCAAAGGCTATTCACAGAAATTATTAAAGAAAACTTCCCAAACATAGAAAAAGAAAATGATATGCAGATGTATGAAGCATACAGAACTCCAGCCACCTACAACTAAAACAGAGCTACATCTAGACACATAATAATCAACATCCCAGAAATTCAATATAAGAACAGAATATTAAAAGCCATCAGAAAAAAGAAACAGATCACCTATAAAGGAAAACCCATCAAAATCATGGCAGACTTCTCAACACAGACCATCAAGTCTAGAAGAGCTTGGAGGAAGTAATTCAAGCCCTGAAGGAGAACAACCTCCAGCCCAGATTGATGTATCCTGCAAAACTCTCTCTAGAAATTAATGACAAAGAGGAACTGAGAGAATTTGTGACCCCCAATCCAACCCTACAAAAAATACTGAAGGACATTTTAGAGAGAGAGAACAAGAATACGAACAGTGGCAAAGAGGCCTCAGTGAATGGGGCAGACAGTGGAGTGGAACAGAAAAATAAACAACCAATGTCAGAAAAACAGAATAGCAGAAATAATGCAGAGAAGATTGGCTGTAGTCTCTAGTATAGATGGCCTTGAAATATTAACAGAGAGAAACACAGGCAGAGTAGATCAGGAGATAGGGTCCATTGAGAGGCTCTATATAGGGAGGCAATGGGACCTAAAATAAGCAGTGCACCCTATGGGAGTGAAAGGGGAGGAATTGTCTAAAAATGGAAGGAAGAGGATATTGTTAAATGGGTAACAAGTTTTAAAATCTATATTATTCTCATCTCTCTGCTTAGATGGATTACATGCTATTTCAGTTTGTCTACTTACACTAGACTTGAGGACATGGTCAGCTATCCCAAAAATAAGAGGACATATTATGGTAATCATCCTTAATTTCCTATCAACTTAATCTGAAGCCCTATATAACATATACTGTCTTATTATGACTGATCTTATTTGAATCTGGGTTGTTAGATTGCTACTTTGCATTGACTGATTTTATTTAAATCTGTTATGATTGATACATGATGTCTAAGACCATAGGTAACTACACTGAAGATGACAAGATTCACTAAGATACCCAGTCTGGTTTGATTATTACTTGCTTTTGAAGTCTTATAATGTCTCCAATGCTTAGTTTTTATTAATGTTGTTATACTCTGCTGAGACACCATGGTAACCATTGTAGATCACCTTGTATTTTGGTTTTATATGACTTTTTGCTTCATGCTTTTCTAGGAATTTGTTTTGTTTTCCCCTCTAATACAGAAAGGATAGATATACACGTAGAGACTCATGCATGTGTAGAGCTTATAAACAGTTTACAAGAACCAACTATATAACACATGTTGAAATGAACAACTACTTTGACGAAAAAGAGACACTACAGTACCCAGTGCTGATTCCATAATGTCATGATGTGAAATCCAACAAAACTATCATTCTTTGTTCAAAGTGATTTTAGCTTGTTTTGTTTTGTTTAAGTTCAACACACATGAAGTTATGGACAGCTGTTTTGAAAAGAATGAGAGACACTATGACAGCCATTCTCATCTTCCGTATTGTCAGGTCTTGAAGACCTGAAATGCCTTCCTCGTCCTGCTCAGATCAATTCCATACTATGTTGTTTCATGTGAATTTCCTGTATGTGACAATATGGACAACTATTTGGAAGAAAAAAACAGTTAGTATGATAGAGAGTGAATATTTCCGATTGTCTAGCTTTGAAATTTATATCTCTTACATTGCTTTTCTATGATCTGCTTTGTTCTGTTTTGTTGTGTTTAATTTTACCCTTTTGATATAATTGCATGTATATCTGAGTGGGTAAGATGGATGACCATATTGCTGTTTTTGTCAGATTGTGGAGCAGAACTGTTAATAGTCTCACTGTTTGAATGTCTACTTTACATGTTTTAACTTTGTAATTTGAGCAACTATTTCCAAGAAGTCAGTATGTAATTTGTCAAGTAATAATTTCTTAGTTTTATTTTTTTTGTTGTTGTTCTTTTCCATTTTTCCTGGGAATTCTATATTGTTGTTACCCTTTATTCTGTTTTTTTTTTCTCTTTAAATAAAAAAAAGCCACCCAGAGCCCAACCCATCCACCTCCTCTGCTGGGTTCTCACACCCAGGCACTATTCCCACACCTAGTTACTCTAGCACCATGTATCTAAAGATTGTGCCTACCCACAACGCCCTGTGAAATTACACCCACCAGGCAGTCTTAGGCCTGACTGAGCATGGTTTTTCTTGAAAGCCACAATAAATTCTTCTTACAGCTCCCTCCACCTCCTGATCAACTCCAATCTTCCCGGTGCCTTATCTACTGCATGATGGTCTCCCTTCCTCCTGGGGACTGTGACTAACAAATTATCTTTTCAATGGCAATTACTCTCTGATCTGCGGTCTCTTTATACCACAGTGATAATAAAAGAATAGTACAACCTACATTTCAAAACATCATGCATTGCTGATTTTTTCAACTATAAAATGGAATAATAACAGAACTCAGCACATTGTATGCTTATGGTGAATACATGAGTGGGTCAATGTAGAATCACTGGATGCAACCTTCCCTAGGAGATGCTGTGACCTCTTGCTCCCAGGAAAGGTATGGAATGGAAGGAAAACATCTGATACAGAAGAACAGACATCTTATTAAGGATCCTCAAAAAGCCAATAATTCAGTAACACAAGCACATTCCAACTGAGCTGTTTCTAACTCAATTCCCCTGCTTTAGTCTCCCAACCCAAGCATTTCCATCAGGCAGTTTTGCTCTTACCACTAATCAACACTGCATTCAGCACATCATCATCATGGTTGTCTCCCCCGTAAGAGTTTATAGGTTGCAAAAGCAGAGAGGGTCATTTATCTATCTGCCTCTTCTCCACAGCCTGAGTGTATTGATAATATTTAGATAATTCAGAATAAACACCACTACACAGATGTGATTACTGACTTTTCCTACTTATAAAGATAAAAATGTGCTATTTGTCAAATATTTGGATATCGAGAATTTTTGCATCTATGTTCATCAGGGAGATTGGCCTATAGTTCTCTTTTTTAGTTGAGTCTTTCTCTGGTTTTGGTACTAGAGTGATATTTGCTTCCAGTAATGATTTAGGCAGAACTGCTTCCCTTTCAATTTCATTGAAGAGTTTCAGGAGTGTTGGAGTTAAGTCTTCTTTATATTTCTTGTAGAATTCTGCACTGAATCTATCTGGGCCTGGACTCTTCTTTGTAGGCAAGGACTTAATTACATTTTCAATTTCAGTAATAGAAATTGGGTTATTCAGCAGTTTTACATCTTCCTGATCCAGCTTTGGTAGTTCATATGTATCTAGGAATTTGTCTATTTCTTCAGTGTTATCGAACCTATGAGAGTAGAGGTTTTCAAAGTAGGTGTTGAT
>PVJX010017241.1:0-38763 GCA_004027295.1 Dolichotis patagonum | reverse complement strand
CCAGCCCCCAACCCTGAGAACATTGATCCAGGAGAGGTAAATACAAAAGAGATTGAGGGCAGCAAAAATGCAACATCAAACACAGCATTAGCGGACATAAAGAGATATCTTCAGGACCTTGTAAGCGGGACCAAAACTGAAATATTAATTCAAATTAAACAAGAGATAAGTAGATTAATAAAAGAAGGGCTGGGCACCTTTCAAGAAGACACAGACACAAGAAAGGGGAACACAAATGGAGAGAAAAATTTAATGAAGAATTCAGAAAAATCCTAGAATTCATGAAGCAAATTGAAAGAGATTATCAGGAAACTAAAGACTCCATAGAAAGCTGCCAAAACTGCTTGAAAGAAACCAAAGATAGACTATCAAAAATTGAACACAGGCTTGCAATGTGGGGTCATGAAAGGGAAGATCTCTTAAAAATAACAAGGGAGCAGGCAGTAAAGATACAAAGACTGGAAGATGACAAGAGGATCTATAATTTAAGACTAAAGTATGTGAATGAAGAAGCAGGAATCAAACCAGAGGAATTACAAAGGCTATTCACAGAAATTATTAAGGAAAATTTTGCAAGCACAGAAAAAAGAAATGATATGCAGAGGTATGCAGCATACAGAACTCCAGCCACCTACAACCCAAACAGAGCTACACCCAGACATATAATAATCAAGATCCCAGAAATTCAATATAAGAACAGAATATTAAAAGCCATCAGAGAAAAGAAACAGGTCACCTATAAAGGAAAACACATCAGAATCATGGCAGACTTCTGGACACAGACCATCAGGTCAAGAAGAGCTTGGAGTAAAGTAATTCAAGCGCTGAAGGAGAACAATCTCCAGCCCAGATTGATGTATCCTGCAAAAATCTCTCTAGAAATTAATGGAGAAGAAAGTTGCTTCCATGACAAAGAGGAACTAGGAGAATTTGTGACCACCAGTCCAACCCTACAAAAAATACTGAAGGACATTCTAGGGAGAGAGAACAAGAATATGAGCATTTCAGGAACAGTGGCAGAGAGGCCTCAGTGAACGAGGCAGACAGTGGAGTGGAAGAGAAAAATAGATTATCAATGGCAGAAAAATAGAATAGCAGAAAAGAGGCAGAGAAGATTGGCTATAATCTCTAGTATAGAGGGCCTTGAAATACTAACAGAGAGAAACACAGGCAGAGTAGATCAGGAGATAGGGTCCATTGAGCTGCTCTATATAGGGAGGCAGTGGGACCCAAAACAAGCAGTGCACCCCATGGGAGTGAAAGGGGAGGAATTGTCTAAAAAAGGGAGGCAGAAGATATTGTTAATGGGGTAACAAGATTTAAAAGATTTAAAATTTACATTATTCTCACCAGTCTGCTTGAATGGATTACATGCTGTTCCAGTTTGTCTACTTACACTAGACTTGAGGACATGGTCAGCTATCCCAAAAATAAGGGGACATATTATGGTAATCATCCCTAATTTTCCTATCAACTTAATTTGAAGCCATTTATAACTTATACTGTCCTATTATGACTGATCTTATTTGAATCTGGTTTGTTAGATTGCTACTTTGTATTGACTGATTTTATTTAAATCTGTTATGATGGATAGCATCAAGTCTAAGAGTATAGGCAACTACACTGAAGATGACAAGATTACTAAGATACCTACTCTGGTTTGATTATTACTTGCTTTTGAAGTCTTATAATGTCTCCAATGCTTTGTTTTTATTAATGTTGTTATACACTGCTGAGACATCATGGTAACCATTGCAGATCACCTTGTATTGCGGTTTTATGTGACTTTTCTGCCTCATGCTTTTCTAGGAATTGTTTTATTTTATCTTGCTTTGTTTTGTTTATTCCTGCTAATACAGAAATGATAGATATACATGTAGAGACAAACACATGTGTAGAGCTTATCAATAGTTTTACGAGAACCAACTATATAACACATGTTGAAATGAACAACTACTTTGAAGAAAAAGAGACACTAAAATACCCAGTGCTGATTCCATAATGTCATGATGTGAAGTCCAGCAAAACTATCACTTTTTGTTCAAGGTGATCTTAGCTTGCTTTGCCTTGTTTAAGTTCAATACACATTAAGGTATGGACAGCTGTTTTGAGGAGAATGAGAGACACTATGACAGCCATTCTTGGCTTCCCTAATGTCTGGTCTTGAAGACCTGAAATGCCCTCCTCGTCCTGCTCAGATCAATTCCATACTAGGTTGTTTCATGTGAATTCCCTGTATGTGACAATATGGACAACTATTTCAAGAAAACAAGAAGTCAATATGATAGAGAGTGAATATCTCCAATGGTCTAGTTTTGAAATTTATGTCTCTTACATTGCTTTCTTGTGATCTGCTTTGCTCTGTTTTGTTGTGTTTAATTTTACCCTTTTGATATAATTGCATGTATATTTGAGTGGGTAAGATGGATGACCATATTGCTGTTTTTGTCAGATCATGGAGCAGAACTGTTAACAGTGTCACTGTTTGAATGTCTACTTTACATGTTTTAACTTTGTAATTTGAACAACTATTTCCAAGAAGTCAGTAAGTAATTTGTCAAGTAATAATTTCTTAGGTTTTTTTTTGTTGTTGTTCTTTTCCTTTTCTCCTTGGTATACTGTATTGTTGCTACCCTTTATTCTGTTTTGTTTTGTTTTTTTCTCTTTAAATAAAATTATTTTAAAAAATTTTTTTTAAAAAGAAAATTTTGGTGCTTATTTATAAACACTCAATAAATGTTAAAAATTCAATACTTTATTTAAAATTTTTTACTGTTAGGTACATATAGTTTAATATTATAAAACTCATAAAATTAAAATGAATAATTTATCTGTATAAATACTTTTTAAAAAAGTGGGTATTATACATCGTCTGTGATGCTCCTTTAACCCAAAATTGGTATGACGCCCCAAATATTATGACTTATGAATGTTTAATCCGCAAACTTGTCAGAAGTTGATTATTCATGATTCCATTTAGCAACTCTTTCATTCGCTGTCATTCTATGATTGTCTTGAGGGTCAGAAACAATCAGTCCACATGTCTATGCTTTTCATATCTAAAGTACAACACATTGAGGGGATATTCAGAAAGACAGTGGGAAGACACTGAGGTCCATTCTCCAGTTGATTCTGCTTCTGGGTGTGGCATGGGCAACAGTTCTGAGAATCTCATTCAGACACAATAAAAAAAGAACTGTCTTTCTGTGTATCTTCTATTAGTGAAGAATCCTTTCGTGAAGCATTCTGAAAAATTTTCTCTTGCACCTCACTGGCTAAGTCACACATTTATCCACTGGAAGAGGAATAAGATCACCATAATTGATTAAAAGCAACCCTGATCATCTCATGCAGCTGGGCCTGCACATGGTTTTCAGAGAGGTGATTTTGATTAAAAACCAGGGGACTGTACAGAGGAAAGGGAAATGGATTTGGGCAATTAGCCAGTTAAGTATACCATACTTTACTAAAGAAGAAATGTACGCTACTTTATTTGGAGAATTTTAATCTCAAATTCAGATTATACCTTTTTTTGGTTAAAGTTTTTATTTTTTATTCATTTATTTTGGTACTGGGGGATAAAACTCACAACCTTGTGCTAGCCAGAATGATTAGTGTTTTTAGCATGCAGCAGACTGACAGTCCAATTTTGCTGTGCCTTCCTGGATATAGATGAGGGAATCTTCAGAGGTTATTTGTTTCTTTTGACACATGTAAACTCTCATTAGAAACATGGAATGGGGAAAATGTAGGTAAGGATTTATGAGGCTTAATCTTGCTATGGGAGAATGAAAGGTGTGTTGGGAACCATTGAAGCTGGAAATTGACCACACGTGTGAGGCTGGAGCACGACCATTCCAAGAACAAAGAATGCCTGGGGCAAGCCACCTGAAGAAGCTGCTTCAGTCCAGAGAATACTTACCCCCAAGACAATCTAAACAGTAGGGTTGATAGGACAACAGAGTGTCATGTGACATTAAATTGCTAAAAGGTATAAATAAACCTCTACAGTGAGGCTCCTCTACAGTGAGGAGCCAGTACCTTTTCTCCTATCAGGAGAATAAGGGCTCCACCTGACCCCAGCTTTGTCTCTTATTTTTCTCATCCTCTCATGGTCCTTAACTCAGAGCTGCATGGGTCATGGCAAGGTGGACCATAAGTTCTTTGGCACTCTCTCTGTGAGAGGGAGAGTCTAATAGTTTATCCCTTGCTTTGGGCTGGTCTTTATTGACTGTCTGACTATAGTATGTAGAGGAAATGAAGTTCTGGGACATTTGAGGCTAGATCATAAGAAATCTGTCAACTTTTTCCTACACCTCTTGGAATATGTCCTTTTGAAATCTAGCCACTATGTTGTAAAGAGGATCAAATATCCCATGGAGAGGTCCTGGTGGAAAAGAACCAAAGCCATTGGCTCATAGCTCTTTTGAGCTTTCAGCTGACAGCCAGCAACAACTTGCCAGGAATATGAATGTACCAGCTTGGAAGGTGATCTCCAGCCCGACATGAGACACAACTAGGGCTGCATGGAGCAAAGATGAGGTATATCCATGATGCTCCAACCTAAATGTGTATTCATGAGCAAAGTGAATGGTTAATTTTGTTTTAAGCCACTACATCTTGGCTTGGTCTGTTATTCAGCAGTGGATAATCATGACACTTATCACAGAAAACAAGACAGACTCTAGACTTCAATAATCATAGCTGGATAGTTAAGAAACCAACAGACCATTCACTAGACTTTTGTTAAATAACTCTCTTCCCAGCATAAGGTTCAAATGTGCTTGTTGGATGAATGCAAGAATGGCCATTTTGCCCTAGCTGCCTTCAGAGCAGTTGGGGATTAATACATTTTCAGGCTATTTTCTAGGAATATGATTTCAAGCTTGAGTCCTTTCTGTTGTCTTGGAACACTGAGAAAACCCTAGAATTAAAAGGTTGAATGAAAGGATGTTCAGTTTGTCACCTTGCCCCAGGGTTACATGACACTTCAGTCAGAAGCTTTCCAAGTTGGTTTCATTTTCCCTGTAAATTTTCTCCCAAAAAAATCTCCAGAGAAAGAAAGCATTAACCTCAATTTTTGTGACAAGTGCATCTTTGACATTTGTTGAAGAACCAGAGAAAAAGAAATCCTCCCCCTTACTTTATTAAAAATAAAGACTTTTATCTCTTGTTTCCTTAAATTTGCTTATTTCTAGATTTTAGAAAATGAACCCTGCTCTATTTTGTAATTTTCCAACAGATGATAAAATTCTCATTTTTTTCTATAGGGTTCTTACAGCACTCCACCCAACAGAGCAAAGCCCTCTCCTTGTGGAGAATGCTCCCTCCCCTCAGTGGCTAATAGGTGCTGTGCTGTGATTGGACTACTGCCTTGAGTGCCAGGGTACATCAGACCCCACAGAAAGGTTCCCAATACAAACTACAAATAAGAAAGGTAGTAGCTTTTCATATGCTAATAATGAACCTGCTAAAAAATAAACCAAGACACAAAACCAATTTGCAATGGTATCAAGAAATAAGATATTTAGGAATAAATTTAATGAAGGAAGTGAATATCTCTACATTATAATTATAAAATATAGATTAAAGAAATTAGGAGGTGGACATTTAGCTCAATGGAGTAAGTGCCTGCCTGACAAGTGTGAGGTCATGAGTTCGATCCCTGGTACAAAAAAAAAAATAAAAAAAAACAGAAAGAAAGAAATTATAGAGGACTTACAAAATAGAAAGTTATTGCATGTTCATGGGTTGAAAGAGTCCACATTATTGAAAGGACCATACTGAAAGTGATCTAATACAATCCCAATGACATTCTTCACAGAAACATAAAAAAGCCCTGAAATAGGTGTAGAATCACAAAAGATCTAGAATAGCCAAAACAAACCTGTGAGTGACAAAAATAAAAACAAAACAAAAAACAAAAACTGAAGGTATCATAATACCTGGCTTCAAAACATATTACAAAGCTGTAATCACCAAAACAGCATAGAATTGGCATAAAAACCACCCAATAGACTGATGGGATAGAATAATGAGTTGAGAAATTAATTCATCTATGTCCAGTCAACTTATTTTTGACAGAAGGGTAAAGAACATACATTAGAGATTGGGCAGTACCTTTAGTAAATAGTGCTGGTAAAGCCATATATTCATATGTAGAATAATGAAGCTAAATCTCTACCACACATTAGACACAAAAATAAATTCAAAACAGACTAAAGACCTAAATATAAGACCAGGGGCTGTTAAATTACTACAAGATAACATAGAGAAAAACACTTCAAGATACTCTTCCAAAATTTTTTGGATAAGACACCTAAGCCCCAGGCAGAAAAAGTAAAATCAGACAAATGGGATTACAACAAACTATGATGCTTCTACACAGCAAAGGAATCAATAGAATGAAGAGACAATCTACAAAATGGTAGAAAATATTTGCAAAGTATTCACCTGAAGAGGGATTAATACCAAGAATATATAAGAAGTGCTAATAAAACACCAAAAAATTAAAAATGGACTAAAGTTCTGAATAGATATTTATCAAAAGGAGGCATCCATCAAATATGTGGAAAAATATTCACAGTTCCTAACCATCAGGGGAATACAAATCAAAACCACCATGAGATATAATCTCATTTCATCCCAGTTGCAATGGCTATTATCAAAAAGTGAAAAAAAAAATATAGTGCCAGCAAAGATTTTGAGAAAAGAGGGACAGACTCATGGTAAGAATATAAATTAGTACAGTCACTAGCAAAGAGTGTAGATATTCCTTAAAACAACTAAAACTACCATGTAATGTAGCAATCCCACTACTAGAATGAAATAAGCATGTTGAAGAGATTAACAAACACAGTGGGAAACATATGATCGCTGAGTTCTATAACATTCACGTAGGGCAGATGCAAAGAGAGTGCCCAGTCCTGTGGTCCTCTAGTTAGTGTGGTGCTGCTTCTGTTTTGTCTGAGACATTGATTACATAGTATCTCACCCGTAATTCTGTTTGGCACTAATCCTAAAGTAATTTTATTTGTATCTCTGTCTGTCTCTTTCACTGGAATGCGAGTTCCTTGTAGAAGGTGCCATATTTCTCTAGTTCTAGTGTCTAATAGTGTTTACCACATAGAAGTTACTAAAAAAGTGTTTATCAGAAACATTCCCCCCAAACAAATGAGTGCCAGTCTATATTGTTAATAGGAATAAAACATATGTTTTTAAATGATAATTAACACATATTATTGTATAAATTAATGGGTTTCATTGTGATATTTCCATGCACACGTATATTGTATCATGATTGTGTCTATTCTTCCTTGCACCCTCTCTTACCCTCTCCTTTTCCTTTCTTCCCCTAGTTACCTTCCCCTTCCCTAATGCTCCCTCTTCTACTTTCAAGTCACTTTTATTATATTTTTTTTGTTTCCATTTATGAGAGAAAACATTCAAAAGTTGTCTTTCTGTGTCTACTTTATTTACTTAACATGATACCCTCCATTTCCATCTGTTTTCCTGCAAATAACATGATTTCATTCTTTCTTATGGCTCCACTGTGTGTATATACCATATTTTCTTTATTCATTTGCTTGTCAGTGGTCATCTGAGTTGATCTTGTATCTTGGTTATTTCAGATACTACTGAAATAGACATGGGTATGCAGGAATCTCTTCTGTACAATGACTTCATTTCTTTTGGATAAATACCCAGGAGAGGTATAGCGGGATCATATGGCAGAACCATTTTTATTTGTTTGAGAAACCTCCATACTGTTGTCCATAGTAACTGTACTAATTTGTATTCCTACTAACAGTGTATAAGAGTGTTTTCTTCACATCTTCACCAACATTTAGTTTTTGTACTTTTGATAATAGCCTGAAGTGAGATGCAATCTCAGCATAGTTTTAATTTGTATTTTCTGATGGCTAAGGATCTGAGAATTTTTTGATGTATTTATTGGTCACTTGTATTTCTTTTCTTGAGAAGTATATGTTCAGATAATTTGCCATTCTTAAATTGGATTACAACTTATTTCATTGTTAAGTTTTTTGAGTATTTTAAAAAATATATTCTCCTTATAAATTACAGCCAAATGAATAGCTGACAAAGATTTTCTCTCACTCTATAGATTTCCTCTTTACTCTGTTGATTGCTCCCTTTGCTATGCAAAATATTTTCAATTTGATATAATCTCATTTGTCAATTTTTGCTTTTGTTTTTCAGGCCATTTGAGTCATTTTCAAGAACTTATTGCCTGTGTCAATATCTTGATGTGTTTCTATTACGTTTTCTTCTAGTAGTTTCAAAGTTTTGAGTTTAAATTAAGGTATGTGTTCTTTTTTGGATTGATTTTTGTACAGGGAGAGAGATAAGGACCTGGTTTCAGTCTACTACTTGTGGATATCCAGTGTCCCAGCATCATTTTTTGAGGAGGTTATCTTTTCTCCAATGTATATTTTTGCCACCTTTGTATAGATTCAATTGGTTGTGGATGTGAGGGTTTAATTCTTGGTCCTCTGCACTGTTTTATGTGTTTTTTTTAAATTTCGAACTGGATAAAACAGAATAAAACAAACCAGTGTAAAAGATACAAGACTACAAAACATTACAAAATCAACAATAGTTACCATAATGCCTTTTGATGTCTTCAAAATAGCTTCAGATAACTTTTGGATATAGTGAAAATCAAACAGAACAGAATATATAGAAACAATAAAAACAAAACAATGAATGCAATAAAGGACTTCAAAACAAGGCTATAGTAAATCCAAAGTCGCTACCATAATATATTTTGCTGTCTTTGAAGTAGCTGTTCCTGTTATCAGATTTGACATAACTGAACAAAATGAGAGAATAAAATTCAACCCAACTAAACAATGGAAACAATGGAAAACAAGACTATAGGCAATCAACAATGGCTGCAACCCGCAGAAGGAGATCCCCCTAGATGTCACACTGTGTACCACTATCCTCTGAACCTATGGTCAGACCACTGGCCCCAGACCCGCAATGCTAGTGAAATACCAAAGCACCACAGGCATCCAATTGCGTTTCACCTCCATAGCTATCAGCACAGCCTGTGTTTCTCCAGATAAGCTGGTTGCTCTTGGTGGGGTGGTGGTGGTGGTTGTTGGTACCTCTTGTTTGCCAACTCATGCACTGGAAGATTCTAGGGTCTGTCTGCTCCAGTCTGGCGGGGGCCCACATATGGCGCTGGGATTTACTTGCTGATGTGGCTTTGTTCTCTCTACCCCTGGCCCACAAATGGCACTAACTCACTGAGAGAGGTCGAGGTCTATCTGTCTGTCTGTCTTTCTTTTTTTTTTTTTATGCCAACACCATGCTGGTTTTTTTTGTCACTATGACTCTGTAGTATATTTTGAAATCAGGTATTGTGATAAAAAAATACTCTTTAATGAATTGGCAAAGAGAATTCTAGGGAAAAAACTCATTGTTTCTTTTTAATTCATGATTTCTTTATATTTTCAATGTTGACGTATGTTTGTCTTTCTTTTCTATTTCAGTTCTAGTATATTTAATGTTTCTTGTGTTGGTCCTCTTTGGGAAAATGATAGTCACTATGTAGAAAAAAGGCACAGAAAGGGCACAGGGTAGGGTTTCTCTCTCAAATATTTCATTTTATCCATTAAGCTGATAGGAAAACAAAAATTCATTTATGACTATGGATAGGAAAATATGACAAATATTTCAATGTTTTTGGTGAAAATATTTTTTAAAGTCACAAAATGAATGTATTACTCCTTGAATATTATTATTTTCATGAGTGTGCTCATGTGTCTGTGGCTGTTCTGGTGTCTTTCTGAATTTATTTCTAAATGTCTCTTATACTACTTTACTCCCTCTCGTCCTCTTGGTTCTTGTTTTGATCTTTGCCTTTTTATTTTCTAAATACCTTTTATTTCCAAATAATTTGCCTATTTTATTTAACATTAAAATCAAACTGTGATAGATATTTTACTAATTGTATTTGTTATAAATGATTTGTATTTTGCCCTTTTATTAAATCTATAGAACATTACATAGTTATTTCCCTTGAAATTTCCTAAATTACAAGAAAATTCTTTTCCTTAGGCAACATATCTCAACTGATCATTTTTCTATGTGTGGTGGGCTTCAATATTAAAAAAAGTTCTCTCTATTGGGTAAGATCCTGGATAGATGCTTTTAGGGCCCATTTCCTCACTCTTGTCTCTTTGAATTTAGTAAATGGAGAGGAGAAGTGACATTTGGATTGTATCTTCTCTCAACTCGCAGGATCCCAGATGGAATGGAAGCTTCAGCAAAGCCACCCTGGACCTCACTTGCCTTCTTGGCAAAACGACTAGCTGATTCCTGAGACAGTGCTACCTCTTCCCTCCCGAGCCACATGGTGTGTGGAGCGGAACTTTCCATCCCTCTTCCTTACTTTACCTTCCTCAGAGCTGAGATTTCCTAGGATAGCTCTATTTTTGCACTTGCAGAGTCCCAGTGCCTCTGTGTGGGCCCAGTGTCTACCTGGGAAAAGACAAAGTGTGAGACACTGAGATTTCTCCATCTATGATGAATCCACCTTTTCTCCTTTGTAAACCCCACTAGCAACAAGTCCCTGACTCTATCTGGGAGCTCTAAATAGGTCATAATTTCTAAACTGTACATGCCACATGACAAGCATGGTAGAACTTGCTGGTATTCACCAAGGGCCATCTCTCCTTTATTTCCCTGCCTCATTTCAGTTGGATGTGCCCATATATCTGGATTGTTTCCAGTGGAATGTGAGTGAAGACAACATAGGCCACTCTAGTCTGGCCACCGACCTCCCACATTTATTCCTCTATCTTCTTACTCTATTCCCCCCAAGTGGAACATCAATGCCCAGGCTGACTTTGGAAGTGTCTTATTTAAATGACAGACCTGCCATCTGCTTGGGTCTGCCTGGAACACGCCTCTCCCCTACATCTGGAACTACATTTTTTTTTTATGGGAGTGAAAAATTTAACTTTATTAGGAATAAATCCTTACATCTTGGTAATTGAAACCTTTAGATTACCCTAATGAATAAATGAAGATAGCCACATAATTGTCTAGATGTTCAGCTTAAGACAGGACACACTATACGAGGCTTATAGTAGAAGAATTTCAACCTGAGTTATTGACTCATTGTAAGTGGTTTATAGTAGAAAGAACTCTGTGTTGAACATTCTAAAGCTTAGTTTCTGTCTTCATACATTTCAGGAAGAAAACTAGTCTGCTGCTATATTGTAGTTTACCGGCCACCCTTTGATGCTTAATAAACAATCCCTAAATATAATGGCTTAAAACAGAATAATTCATAGGTAATGTTAGCTCACAGTTGTGTGGGGATGCAATCAGACATGCAGTTCCTCTGGTTTTGCCTGGACTTCCTCAAGCATTTGCAAGCCAGTGGACGGGGACTGAGTGGACTGACGTCTCCATGTGGCCTGTTCAGCAGGTTAGCTGGAGTGAGTCCACAGGGTAGCCCAGGGCCCAAGCGCAGGGAGAGGGACAGTGAGTGCCAATGCACATGCGCATGTCAAGCCTCTTTTATCACTGTGGTTAAAGTCCTGCTGGCTAAAGCAAGGCACATGGCTAAGTTCAGGTTCCGGGTGTGGTGAGAGAGACCTCTTGATGTGATGAAGGGAGAAGCTGCCCAGTTGTGTGGCCATTCGCCAGCCTGCCACTGTGCAGTCATGACGTGCTGAGGTCTTGCAATGCTAAGTAAATTATGTAGAAGGAGGAGAAAGCACCAGGGGGAATTAAAAGAGTCTAGGGCCTGTCTTCGACAACTTTGTTGCATGCCACACAGTTCACAAACTTAAAATGTAAGATTCAATAGATTTTTAGCACATTGACAGAGTTGTACAACTATAACACAATCAAACTTTGGTCATTTTTGTTATCTCACGTTGCAACACTCTAGTTACCAGCTATAATCTCCCAGTCTCTGCCCACTAGGTCTAGGTAATCACTGAGCTACTCTGTATTCATGGATATGGGCTGGGGATGGAGCACTTGTCCGGCATACACAAGATCCTGGGTTCAGTCCTCAGTACAATACATAGATTTTCCTATTCTGGGTATTTTTTCAAGTTAGGTCATATTCATAGTAACAGTAAAGACCTTTGCATATTAAAAAAATGTAATTCCTGCAAGGTGAGCTCTCACCTAGATTGGAGTGAAACTGGAGAACAACACCAGAAACATAGCTAGGATACAGTAACTTTGTTTTCTTTCTCTTTCCTATTAAATTTTTCACATAAGGGATGCCATGTGGTGTTCAAACTTGTGTGTCTGCTTTACTTCACTGAACATTATGGTCTCAAGGTGTATCCAGTTTCCTACGGATGCCTCAAGTTTATCTTTCTTAATGGCAGAGTGGTACTCCACTGTGTACAGGTACCATATTTCCTTTATCCATTCATCTGTCAATAGGCATATAGGTGGAGTCTAAGACTTAGCTATTATGAATTGTGCTGCTATGCCATTTTTTTCCTTTATGCTGTGGGACCTGAGAAAAATCACTCACCCCTGGTCCCTATCTCAGATATAGGAACTAAAGCACAGAAAAATTGTTTAGTGGAATAATCCTGAAGATTCCATCTAATACTCTAATTTTATCCTTTTTTCTCCAGCAGAAAAGTCAGGTTCAAAGCGCACAGTATGGTAACTAAAAGCATACTTGAGAGTGTTGTTTTATGGTGGTTCAGGGGCTCCCACTGACCAGCCAAACCCTGAGGCAAGACTCAAAGCAAACCCTGTGGATGCCAGGGCCGAGGGCAGTGCCAGGGCAGAGCTGTGCCAGCCCAGCTGTGACCACTTCCAGCTCCTTTCAAGTTTAACTTGGGTGAGTGGGAGGTGGGAATCCATTTTTATTTCTGGTCTGCTTCCTGCTGATGCTGATTCTTCCGCTGAAGCCTGTGCAAGTTGAATCTCACCTCCCTGTCCTCCTCGAGGCAGGCCTGGCCTTTTATAGATGTTTTCTTTTGCGGGGGTAGTGGAGGGATGCAGCTACATTTTCCAAATACAAATAAGGCAGTGCCTGGAGCAACACTGGAGACTCTAGGGCTGGCGGCCTCCTGGGGTCACGCTCTGTTGCTTCTCCTTGCTTTGCCTGTGGAGCAGGTGGCGGTAGTGATAATTCTGAGAATTAAGTAAGTGATAAAAAAAAAAAACCTTGAGAGGAGAAAATATTGGGTAGGGTGTGCTGGAGCAGGGCAGAATTTTGAATTTTTTCTTTTACACAAAGAAACGTCTACAATGACAGGAGACTATATGACTTTTTACCCTCCCCACATCACCTTCCTACCCCACTTCTCCACAGAGACTTATCCTAGGAGGCCTGGCCTGAATAGAGTCCTCTGTGAGCCTCTTTCCCTCAGGCTCTCCATGTTTCCTTATAGACAGACCCACTAGCAGAGGCAGCTGGAATGGAAAGCCACAGACAGGTAACCTCTACGCTTGAGGTGGAAGAGGCTTTCCTGGGCTGTGGAGAAGCTGAGGGACAGAATGGTTGAAAGACTTCCAGATCCCGTTGCTAGCAGCTTTCCTCATTCTTCCACTTGAATCCCCATCCCGGATCTCAGAGGGCCAGGGTTTGGGATTCATGAGCTGAACTTAATTCTCTGCTTGGAAATGCTGAAGATCATGGTGGTGATGGTGGCTGTGGTGAAGGAGTGGGGCATGGTGAGGAAGAGGAAGTGAGATCAGGAAAGGAAAAAGACTGAAACAGATCTCTCCAAACTGCCCCACAAATGAGAGCTTTGGGAAGGGTAAATATGGAAACTTATTCTAATACTCTAATATTGCTTCTTCTTTTAATAAAGAGTGAAAACCAGGAAGAAATCATGCCCAACAACTGGCTGTGCTTCCTGCGCTGAGAAGCTGTTCAGTAGAAGACCTGTCCTAAGGGAGAGTCCCAGTGGAGAACACTTTCTTTGTGAATAAAAATTAAGCATTTATCAGATTTCCAGTAAGCCTAGTGACTCAGTCCCTTGTCAAGTGTTTAATGACTGTGCAGGGTCAAAATGAAATAGAGACTGTTGAAAAAGAGGCTGTGACCGTGTGCTGCAATGACCATTATCGATAGCAACTGGGAACACGTGAATACGTGTTACAAGCTGCATCAGGAAAAATCCTGCGATGTCAGGTAAGAAAGTAAGCTGCAGATTAGGTAGATAAGGATTAAAGAGGAAAGCAAGGGCTCAGAAAGACAACAGACAACACAATTGTGTTGGCCAAGGGTAATCTGTAAGTCAGCCAAGAGTGGCTAAAATGCAGAGTGTCTTAGTGTAAAATGTATACCGCAGAGCAGCAGGAAGAGAGGAATGAATGAGAGTTTGACTTTGAGAAGGAAACTTGTGTGAGAGCTTTGGGCTTTGTGTAGAAGGGCTGTGCAATGGGTTTTCTTTCTGCTGTCCCATCTAATGGCTCCTTAAGATGTTTCCTGATCCACTATGTCCAGGGCTGGCAACAATGAAAGATTAGAAGTAATTGATGTAACTAATAAATTCCCAGTTTTATTAGTCTGTGTCCTGCAAATAAGAGTGTACTTTTTAAAATAACCCAATTAATTTGCTGAAGTACTCATTGCTTTAATTGCAGGAAATTAGTTCTTTTAAAAGTTTCCCAGCTAATTCTAAGATAACTTACTTACTTCATCATTAGGAGGGCTTCACCCAGTTCCTGCTCCGAGAACAAAGGGAGAGGCTGCTTCAAAGGCAAATTCTGGTCTGCATCCAGCAGACAGCAACATTTTGCTGCTCTTAGAAGGAAGACTTTTTGAAAATTTTGTTTTGTGTTTGTTTATTTAAGTTTCCAAGAAAGCCAAGTTGGTCTCGGCAGATACCTTGTTATAATTCAAACAAACGATCTCAACCTTTATTAAGTGCCTGTTGTGTGCTAGACACTTTATTGGGTGCGATCTCCGATGCCATATAGGTTTACTTATGTAATGGAGCCACCCAACATCTGCTAAAACTGCTTTCCCATCCCCGAATATTTGCTGACTTCTCTTACCTCCTACTCCCTGCGCATTGGTTCCACCTGGACGTCCACTCTCATGTTTCTTCCCACCCCTACCTTCCAAACCCGTTTGCATTTTCCTTGGTGTGGCTAATTCCTCACCTGTATGCCTCAGCTGATGGGACTTTCTCTTTGAGACACTTCTCCCTCCCACCTGGATCTGACTGGTCATCTATACCACTGCAATATTACTTTTAGCAGTAATATGTAATAATATGAACAGTTAGCCCTTATTGAATACTTACCATATTTTGAGTATGCTAAGTGCTTTCTAGGTATCACCTCATTTTAACAACCCAGGAAGGTACAGGTACTAAGATTACTCATGTTTTCGGAATGAGAAAACTGAAGATCAGAGAAGCTGAATCTATGTATTCCTTGGGTCCACCATAGTGAATTACAGACAGTGTCTTTGTTGATGTTATTTCCCCCCAGTAATGCCTCATTTGTGATATGTTTGGAAACTGTATGTGGGATGGCTGTATCTATTGACCCAGTGCATGGCTAATTCATATAAATGGAATCACACCACATTTTGTGTCTGACCTCCTAGAGACATCATGGTCTTTTAAAACATGCCTTTTATCTTCTACATTTCCCTTCCAATCTGTTCTCCAGAAGCAGTTTATATTGCTCTCTTTAAACCACAAAGCTGAATGTGCCACTCCCTTTCTTAAAATTCTCCAATGTCTTCCCCGTGCCCTTAGGATAAGCTGCATAAAGTGCTGCAGGTCCAGCTCTTACATCCCTTGAGATGACACGTGACTCTCCCTGTCCACGGCACCCAAACCCGACTCCTTTCTATCTTGTGCCCCTTAGACCTTGCTATTGGCCAGAGCCCTTCCCTGGGTCACTCCCTGCTCACCTCCTACCTTGAATTAGGTATGGCTTCCTTCAGGACATTTCTAGATGGTCAGTACCCTTAGAACTCCAGAGCAACAGCGACTGTCTCTCTATAATGCTTTTTAGCGCAATAGTCTCACCACTGGAATATCAGCTTCCGGAGTGCAGGCGCCATGTAGATCTTGCTCTCTCTGTGTCCAGCACATGATGAGTAATCAGTAATACTGATTTTATGCAGCAAGGTGGGAAAGAAAATATTTGTAAGGGCCATCAAACAGGGAACTTTAAAAGTGAGGTTAGATATTGGACAGTAGATTTGTGCATGGCCAAACTCAGGGTGTCCTAGAACACTAGTTTAGAATTCATCCTGTAAGACTATGTCAACAAACTTTTAGTAACTTCAGGGTGGGCAAAACCCACAGTGGCTGAAAGGCCAAGGAAGATGCAGAGCAGGTGGTGGGGACAGAGTGGCCATAGAAAGCAGATGGTACGAATAAGGTCCATCAGGGTCTGGTCAGTGTCTGCTCCTTATTGCCAGATGGGGACATGGAACCAGAGTTGTCAGAATTTCTTAGTTTTTAAACGAAGCTAGAAATTTGGATTATGAATATGTGTGTGTGTGTGTGTGTGTGCGCGCACCCACATATGTGTATGCATGTGGGTGAAATCTCAATTTTGAAATATTGTATCTAAATCAAGATTTTGAAAAACACAGCGTAAGCCAAACGAAAGCCATCTGTGTGCTGGCTTCAGCTCAGAGGCTTCCAGTGTTCAGCTTCTGCTAGAGACATTAAAGGTGGCTGAGCTGAGAAGCAGGAGATGGAAAGTGGTGTGTCCATGCAGGTGATATGAGGTGGATACAGGACTCAACAGGGGAGTCATCTGGAGGCAAGAGGCCAGGAAGGAGGCTGGCATGGCAAGTCACAGCTCGGTCAGTACATTCTGAACACCACGGCTGCTCTAGAAGAGAGGGACAAAGTGGCATCTGCAGGAGTACAACAGACCCTTCCTCTCTCCTTCTAAAGCCCTGCAGCCTACTAGGGGCTCCCATGACATCTGATGTCTTGCCCCGAACTGATGACAGATCTGCTAGTCACAAGAGTGTCATGTGGACCCTAACTTCACACCTGAACTCGTGTCCTGGGTCTCTGAGTTTCCTCCTCCACCCAGGCTGATGTCTTGCATTTCTATGCCAGAGATCTCATCTTGATAACACACCCAAGGCCTCAGTCCATCTGAAATCAGTCCTGTGGCTCTTTGATTTTAATAAGGGACCTTTTAGTACTTTTTAACAGGCTTTTGGGTCAACTTGCCCCCTTCATTCATTCTTATTTGCCCCTGGATTCTCCAGATTCGTTCTTTCCCAGTCTCTGGGGCCACTTCTTCCACTCTGCCCCATTCTCTGATGGACACTGCTGATGGAGGCAGCTGCCTGTGCTCCGTTTTCTTTGGGGTGGGTTGTGTTATTCCTGGGGACACTCCTATCCCTGAGAGCCTGCAGAAGGCTCTGGCTTGCCTGGGCGGTCTAGTTGCCTTCCAGCTATGTAGCAGGCTCTGATAAAAACTGTCCACCCTCTCCTTAGGGACAGCAGAAGTAAAGGCTTGGGACATTTGCATACATTCCAGGCATTAGGTGGAGTAGGGGTCAACTTTGAGTGCCCCATATTTAAAAAAAAGTATGGCTTCCTCTCCCACCTACATGGGACTAAAATTCCTAAAACGCCAAACTCACATTTACGTTAGAACAGAATAGTCTTGTTTTTTTCAGTTTTCTGCTAGAAAAATTATGACTGAATTAGGCAAGCCTCTCTCCTGGGGGCCCCTTGCTTTGCTAGAACCCTAAGCACTTGATCATATGGGCCTGGGGTGAAGCAAGGAGAAAGCAGGAAGGAAAATTTTGTACCTCACACCAAGAGAGGATCCAGACAATTCTGACTGCCACTGGTGTAACTCAGAATTGATAATGCGTGAAAGAATTTGAACAGAGAAGCTGCAACTTTATGATGCTGGTGTTCATTTAGTCTTGAACTTTCTAGGTGTTCATGCAAGTTAAGTAAGTTTAGCATCTCGGAATCTTAAGGTTAGAAGAAACATGAGCGGTCATTTAATCCAACTTCAACCAAACAAAAATGTCTAAAGAAACTCTTTGATGCTTTATGAAAAAGACAAGTGCCTTGGGATAGGGATTCTCTTACTTATTTTTCGAATTTCTAGTGCCTTGTACCATGCCTGGCATTTAGTAGGTGCTTACTTAGTAAGTGACTTTTAAAAAAATTATATATTTTTAGTGGACATTAATATTATGTTATTATGGGAGGTTAATTTCAACCCCATTAACCTCATTCAATAGTTAATCAATATGTGGATTAGTTGAGAAGAAGCAAACCACTTAGAATAAGTGGTCTAAGTCTCGAAATCTAGACTTCTGTTCATGATAGATATAAATCTAACAGAAGCTACACCACAAGTTTTGGCACAGATGCCAGAAACACCTAAATCAATGATTGTGATGGAGATGTCAAGACCATGTTAGAATTCTTATTTTCTATATCAGAGTTAGGAATCACAGCATTTTCCTTGGTAATAACTCAAATAGCACTAGTCTTAGCCTAAAAAAAAAATAGATAAAGAGCCTTCCAAGATGTTGAAAAGACATATCTTTCTTTAGATCTAGGTAGACAAAAGAATCATGACTTTAAGACGTGCTTTTAATATTAATGTTTTTAACATTGGAAATATAGATTCCACATCTGGGAATAAAGAAAGAGAAAAAAACAAGGAAAGAATTTTCTCCCCCAGGGATCAGTGATTTTCTGTCTGAAAGGACAAATCAAGGGTGGTGGTTGGGGAGCATAATTACAGCAGCAGCAGGGTTTGCTGATAGGAATATTCACGCAAGGAGTGAGCCCAATAGGAATATTCACGCAAGGAGTGAGCCCAAATAATGACATAAAAGAGTCCAAAATGACGAGGGCCCAGGTTTTTGCATTTCTATGGTGATAGAAAATGCAGCATTTGCACCTTATTTACCCTTTCCAGTCAAAGAAAAAAAATGCACGGTGTTTGCCATGGTAACACGTACACCATATATGCAAGTATCACTTCAGATACGGAGCCTGCTGCTCTAAGAACAACAAACACATACCAAGACTGGAGCGTCATGTAAACCCTCTACTCATTTTACAATGTTTTGATGGAAAAATATGTCCCACTGGACCTTGACATCTTTTTTCTCAAAGACTGTTTTCCAATTTCAGTGGCAGAAAACCCAGGTGTCTGCTGCTTTCTCTGCCTCCAAAGTCACAGCGAGAATGATGTACATTTGTTGTCACGAGTGCATGCTGTTGAAAGCTCAAGGCAGCAGGAACAGCAACAGGATAGGACTGAGGGATTTGCAGCGTTGTTAGGAAGGGGGTGGTGGTTCTGTGGCCACCATGCCTGACCCTATAGTATAGGCTAGAGAGAATACATCTCCCCAGGATGACATGAAAAGCCTTGAAAGAGTTCTTCTCCCCACAGGATCTCCTCCCTGGTTTCAAATTGAGGGTTGAAATTCAGTGGTTACATTTGTCAGTAACAACCATGCTGCCTCGTACGACGTCCTTATCCAGAACAACGCTTTCATCTCCAAGTGGCTGGATCACCTTGGCTCCTATAAGTTGATGTCCTGGCTTTTCTGGGCCCACTGAGGATTGTACTCAGGTCAGACAAGAGGAGAGGAGAAGGAAGGGGTTTTGGGGTTGAGAGCTTCTGGGATGGCTTCAATATTTGGGGGCCTCAGACATATGGGACCTGGACTGGAATAAAGAAAGGGGCAGAAGAGCAAATAAATAACAAATAGTGATTGCGACAGCTACGTGGAGATACCAAGCTCTGAATATAAACTTACAATTTTGGCCATGGCTTCCCACATTTTGAGCTTTCTAATATACCTCCTGTTGGCCTGACATCAAAGGTTGGACCTGGGCTGAGGGTCCATGCTGTGTTGGAAGCCTCCATCCTGACCGTGTTCCAAGTTTGTTCCAACAGTATCTTTCCCAACTGTACATCTTTAGAGGATCAGTGTGTGTCTACATCAGAGGGCAAAGTTCCATTGTCTACCAAAATTTTCCATGCTTATTTTACTTGGCACTTCTCCTTGACACCTTCCTTTTATTTCCTATTATATTTTTGGTTGTGTCTAGCTCAGATAATCTTGTAGAAAGATCAGAGAGCCCTGTTTGAGAGCAAGGCTGTTGCATTCTGTTCCTCCCCGAGAGTCCCACTGAGCTCCCTCTGAGTGGCTGGTGCTTCTGGCTGCCTGGTCACATTTGTCAGATGAGGCTCTGTGGCAGGGATGCACACACTTGCAGATCTCAGGGGACCAACACAGAACGTTTACTTCTTGTTTAAGCAAAGTCTGGCAGTTCCCTGTGGCATCTTGCTCCCAGGTCTTGATTTAGAAATAGAAGCTGCTTGAGGTCACAGCAATGCTGCGGGAAGCGCAGTGTCCCATGCTACAGGTGGCTCTGCTGTATTTCAGTCCAGAAGTGATGGGCCTCAGGTATCCTTACAGCCCACCAGCCTGACCTAGCTCCAGGGTCTGTCTGTGCTCCAACGGACACTGGGACAGACGGTTGTTCTCATCACTGAGCAGCAAAATGCCTCGTGGCTATATTTCTCCTATGTGAGGTGGTGTCTTCCTTGGAGTCCCTGACAGGAAAGGAAAATTGTCAAGGCATCTGGGGGAGGTGGCGGTACAAGAGTATAAGTCCTGGGCTACTGCTAGAGTGACCCCTTGCCATCTGTAAGAGACTGATTCCGGGATACCCTTTCCTCCCTCATTATGGTTCATATCTAGCGATCCCCCCAAAGCCTCATGTGCTCATAGGTGGGGCTTTGGGGATGTGAGCGGATTAGGGGTGTGTGACACTGGATGAGTCCACTGATGAGTTTACAGCTAAATGTTATATTGGTAGGGGAAGCCGGGGAGGAGGAGGTCGATGGGGGTGTGGTCTGGAATGTTTCCCTCCTCCTCCCTTGATCTCTCTTTGCTTCCTGCTGCCATACCATGAGCTGCTTCTCCTCTCCCCTGCTGCCCTGCCTTACAGCCAGCCAACTATGAACTGAAACCTCTACAAACTGTAAGCCAAAATAAAACTCTTCTCATGACTGTGGGTCTTGGGCATTATGTTTCAGCGGTGAGGAAGTAACTAAGACCTCCCTCCTCTTTTTAATACCCAAATCAACAGATTCTCAAGGCGTTCATATAAAATAGTAGAGTAACTACATATAGGCTGTGTATTTTTCCTGTGTACTTTAAATCATTTCCAGATTATTTATCCTTAACACAAGGTAAATAGGTGTTATATTGTATTGTTTAGGGAACAGTGACAAGAAACAAGGTCTATATTTTTAGCTAATACAGATGCTTTTTATTTTTGGTGCTGGTGACTGAACTCAGGGGCTCATGCATGCTAAGCACCTGCTCTACCACTGAACTGCACTTCTGGCCCTTGACTGTTTTAAGTCTTCAGTGGTTTGAATCCTCAAATATGGAATGGGCAACTGTGGGGCCAACCATACTGCCTGTATACTGACCATGTGAGGTTATTGTCATGAGCCTACTTTTATTTTGCAGCCTTAAAATTTTGGTCCAAACCTGTATCACCTTTGTGACAAAATGGTGAACAATTTCAATGTAGACTTCTGTGCATTTTGAATATTTTCATGTTTGGAAGTCCCTATCTTAAGTTAAAAAATGCTTTATTCCCCAGAACAAGATGAAAACTTGAAAGGAAAAAGAATACCAGTAAGAAATATTAGCCATTTGTGGGGAGAGGAATACTGTCTCCTCTTCCTTCACAAGAGACATGATACCAGCATTTTTGGTGCTAGGTGTGGTCTAGGGAAATCGGCTGGTGGAGGCCTGCTCTTTGGGAAAGCAATCTTCATGTGGTACACAAGTTAACTGTAGACTCCTGTGCAGACAGGTAGGAGAGGGATACCCTTAGATGCTCTTCTCTTCAAACTAGCCCCAAACACTCCTCTTGTCTCTCACATAAACTCCCTGCGATAACTACTCTGGGGCAACTCGAGAAAAGGGACCTTGTTTGTGCAGTTAAGATCCCTAATGCCTTGAGGTAGGGACTGGTTTTGTTTTTAAGAATGTTCCAAGATTAAACTTGTGCTTGGCGCATACTAATAATAAACCCTCGTGAAACAAAGACATAGAAGGAAACCTGAATAGCCTTTTAAAAAGTAACTTCCATAAAGCACTGAGCTCCTGTTGGGAAGATTGCACAGTGACTCGGGGATTTTTGCAAGCCTGAAGTGCGGGGGAGTTCATCTTTCTGTTCACTCACACTTCTTTGTACTGGAGTCTACTGATGTATTTGCACATAGCAAGACTATCAGAGATTCTCAGGATGTAGAAGAGGGCAGGAATGGGAAAGTATTAGTGGCATCTGCCCACAGAAAAAGCCTTTGGAAATAGATATAGTCATTGTAAAATAGGACTCAATGAATTGAAAGGGAATTTAGAAAATATACTTCAACTTTTCTTTTCTCCTTATTTTCTTCTCCCTTCCCTTCAATTGCAGAGAAACCAGAAAACTGAAGCCCAGAGAAGTTAAGGCACTTGTTCAAATCACATACTTGGCAGCAGATTTATGAACACATACCTGGTCTATTTCAAACTCAGGAGCTTGTTTCATTGCTCCCCTGGGAGCATACTCCTGAGCTGTGGTTTTTAAACATTTTGGGGTCACTCTTTGATAATCTGATGTAGTTCTTCTACACTTGTGTCACAGAATGCAGGTCCTTTGAACCATGCAAAGTTTTACATATTCTGGGAATCCCTGTACCTCGCCGTTCATTCTCCCTACTTCGTTTTGTTTTCATCACTGGCATCAGACAAATGTCAGAAATGTCCCTGGGGTTAACCCCAAACTTAATTTTTATGAAGCAGTTTGAGGCCAGCCCCTTTAAGGGTTATAGACCTAAAAGGAAATTTTCCCATTCTTTGAGAGAGCAGTGAGAAAGTTAAAACTGCAAAAGGAGGAAGAAAAAACACTTATAAAGGGACTAGTGTGACTGATTCTCAGAGGTGGCAGGGGTGGGGGCGACTTTCTGAGTGGAAGAACTTTCAGAATGGGGAGACATGGACGACAGTGGGGACATTCGCCTCATTGCTCATGGTACTGCAAACATGCCTGGGTGCAGTCATAGTGCAAATACCTTGGGGAACAATGTCTCTGTGTGGGGGGGCAGATACAAGATGACTTAATGCGTTTTTTTTCCGTCTCTAATTTCTACGATTCTGTGAAATGAAAGCATTAGTCATAGACCTCCTGAAAAGCAGGCTGGGTGAAAGCTAGCCTGATCACAATGACGAGGGTTAAAATTTATATCCATAGCTGAGATTTTGTAAATGTTCAAACTCTGGTGCTCATAGGAAAGCAGGAAGAAGGACAATCCAGGAACAGTTGATTTTCACACTGAAAAATCAGCCGCTTTTTAGTACTAGATACAGCTGATTAGGTCAGTGGCGTGCTGCGCTCTCCTTGGAAGGCTGTGACACTCTGTTCTCTCACATGGGGCTGTGGGGTTTGGTGTCTGGGACAGTTTGCTGCTGGTTTTCTCACCACAGTGTACCTAGTGTCACCAGGACTGTGGAGCACCACCCTGGCCATGACAGCACCCAGGGAGACACCAGGATAGCAATGTGGCTGTGGGTCCACTGATTCATCCATTTACAAGTGCCCATTAGTTTTTACTTCCTATCACAGAGAAAGCACCCTAGTGTGCTCACACTGAAATCAGAATAAAACCTCTATCCCTTGAGACAGCATTCAAGGTGAGCTGGCCCCTGCCTGCCCTAACATCTTCTCTGCTTTATCTCCTTTGTTATGGGCCAGCATGCAGTCCTGATATTTACTCCCCAACGTGTCCCAAACTGTACTTGCCTCAGGACACTTGTACATGTTCCTCCTTCTGCTAGAACTACTCTCCCATGGTGTCCTTAAAGTCACTCAGCTTTCAATCCATTATTTCCCCTTCCTAGAGATCTGAGCCAGCATGAGCTGGAGTCATTCTAGGGACTTTGCTCTGGAACGCTTACCTGACTGGGTAAGCATTGTACTTGTTTCCATGCTTATTATCTGCCTCATTTGACCACACAGCTGTTCCATAGCACAGCCCCAGCTTTGTGTAGCAATGTATCTTTCATAATTAGGACAGTGTCTGCTATGTGTTACGTTTTCAGCAAGTACTTGTAGACTGAACAAGCTTAAGTTAGACACCTACTCTATACCAAGAACTTTTGTATCTGTGTCATTTGACATTTACAACTGCATACTTTATGAACTATCATTAGTGTTTTATAGATGAGGAAATAAGCATAGATAAATAGACTCACTCGCTCAGGATCAGAGAGCAACTATGAGCCAGAAGTGGGACCCAAGCCTGAGTCTTGTAAATCCAAACTCCAAGCTCCTTCTCAAATCCTTCTTGGGTTTTTCAGGCGAGCTTTTTCTGGGAAGCCTGAATGCTTAGGATGATCATAGGGAATATTCGGAGTTCTCTTCCTGATTGAAACAGAGATAGTTGAATGCTGCCAGTGGAATATCTCTGATGAAACTTCTTTCTAGATCTTTGCCTTGAGACTTACGACTGCAGTGAGTAACTCACCTGCTTCTGGAAACAGTGGCCTGGGGAGGGTGGTGGCATGGCCCTTGGCCCCACTCCCCATTCCTCTCTCCATGACCTCTGCTATTCTGCACCACTCGGGAGACAGCCCCATGACTTCACTTACCTGAATGGACTGTGCACTTCCAGCTGATCCTCAACTGCAATTGAGATTTGATGGTAAACTTAGTGCATCACAGAGTCCTGTTTCTTTGCTCCCCTCTCCTTTGGCTCATGGCTTCTTGTGGTGATATGGTTCTCCTTATTAGGTCAGCAACCTTTTATTTTTCAGCTCCTTCCAAAATCAAGAAGATTGAGCCTCACAGCTTCATTCAGGGTATTGACTGACCACATGGAGGCCCTTTGGTTATTGCCCTACCTTGTTTTCTGCAGCTTCTGGTTTCCACTGCTTCTGTCTTTGGAGCAAATCCACAAGCATAATGTTGACTTTCAATATTTGTGCTGACTTTGAGCCTAGATAGGTCTTCTGGATTCATCCTTTCCTGCTTTCATCTATTGTTCAGAAGTGAATAGAAGGCAAATGATGATATTGTGGAGTTGTCTTGACTGAGAAGTTTATTCTTATCTTTTAATGTGTAGGTCTGTGAGCCCTGGTCCTTACTTCATGCCATGAGACTTCTCTCGAGCTTTGAATCACCTGGAACCACTTCTTCATGAAAGGCAGGAGTGTGTAATTCTTTGTCAGTCTTTTTATTGGAGGACGAAACATACTGGGCGCTCACAAGATGTGAAAATCAGTGATTTTCCCTTTAAGATGATTCCAATCCATAATGAATACCCTTCAACAGACCAGAATGTGTCTCTTCTCTCAATGCCCCGTTTCTTCCTTCTTTCTCTTGTGGTTGTCTCTGCCCTTCTTAAGCTTTCCTCTTTTTCTCCTCTGCATTTCTGTTAGTCTTTTCCATGGAGTTCAGATCTAACAGAAGTGGAGGAGGAGGAGGAGGAGGAGATGGAATGTATGCACTGCAGACTCTGCACAGAATGGGAATTTCATGAAGGACAGTGGTGGGCCTGAATATTCAGAGAGCATAACTCTTGATCTGTCATTTTGTTACTTTCACAGCACCTCCAAGACCCTTTTCTATTATGTTTAATGGCCAAGTTTCCTAAAAGGAGATATTTTACTCCTTGTTTCAGAAAGAGATGAAAAGGGACATAAAATCTTATTCTGCTGTACTTCGACAGTATTAAATCAGACTCTATTGGTTATCATATAATATGAACCTTCAGAAAATGTTTGTTTCCCATGCTGTGTTCTTAGAACTGCAAACCAAATCTGAGGTATATCTAGAAACTCTTAATCTACCCTATGAGATAGAATCAAAACAGACAACCTCTTGAATGCTTTTGAGTAAACTGAGGAAGATGGAAGTCTCCAACTAAAGTATGTATTAAACTTTTAGAAAGCTTTCGACAGCAGCAGACGCTGCTAAGCATTTCAAGGCAGCAGAAGTCTAGTTATATAGGCATCAATTTCATTTCCCATTTCAGATCCTAATACTATGGCATATGCATGAAGTTATTCTACTTTATCTACTTCATCTCAGTTTTTTTTTTTTTTTACAATTTTCCCAAATAAAATCAGCTCAGTTCCCCCAAAGTCTTGCTCAGGTCAGATTTTTCTTTTTCCAGAAGAGCCAGTTTTTACAAGTTGTCCAGAGTCTCTGGAACTAGGCATTCTTACATTAAACTCTCCTGATGTTTGAATTTTAACAACTCTGGTGCTGATGAAAAACCCGTCCTCAGTCAAGAGAGCAAAGGCAGTGGAAGCAAAGGGCTGCCTGCCTGTCCTCATTCCTGAGCTCCCAGGGGCAGAAGGATTCTGTGAGAGGAACTGGTCTGCTGCTCCAGGGCATTTGGAAAGCCTCCACTAGTAAGATCATCGGGGACTAAGTTCTGGGAGGTACATGGCAGATAAATGGCTTTTTTGACCCATGACTTTGGTAATTGATCATCTACTAGAAGGCATCAGAAGGAGGGGAGCAGGAGCAACCTTCCTCTAATCAGGGGTTTGTAAATCCAAGGGCTGTGGTGACCTTCAAGACCCCATTCCAGGTTTTCTGGCTCTTAAAAATAGGGCATATTGTAATGACATATGGATGTTTTATAGCCCTATTTATCTAGGTATGACAATATTAATTGAACTGTCGGATGGGTTGAGGACTGAGGTGCTTGGTCCAAATACTTGGAATTACAGGGAAAAAATTCCCAGGGGCTCAAAGCAGCTGGACTCAATGTGTCATATAAAACTCACAGGAGTAGTGCTGCCTGCCTGCCTTTATCTGGTCAGAGATTCCAGGGAGCTCTGGCTCATTCATGTTGGATGATTATATTAGGAAGCTGGATCTGGAAACACTGTATTAGGCAAGCATGTTGTATGCACAGCTGGTTATTACCTTAAAACACCAGTTAGCCCTGAATTAAGGCTTTGATGAAAGATGTCAGTGTTGATCTTGGGAAACTCTCTACACATTAATTCAGGAGTTGTGTTAGCTGAAGAGTTCAGACATGGAGGTATACTAAGAAGAGAAAGGGAAACTAGGTATGATGTCGGTGTTACCTGCCTCTAGATGGGGAAGAGTGTCAGAGCTTGTCACTGGAGGTGGTAGTAAAACACAGTTTACCACCGACTTAAAAATGTTTAGTTCCTTCAGTCATGAATCCAACATTTGCTATTTTCTCCATAGGCATATGGCAGTGGCAAATCTGTAAGAAACAAGAGGGGAGTTAGCTTTTGGTGTTGCAAACACCAATCTGGAATTCTAAAGAATAGATTTATTGACTCAATCCCAGTTTTTGCAACTGTCATGAAGCCACTTTAAGATACTATGGTTGAAAGCTTTCCTTAAGATTGCTATTTTAAAATATGCTGTGGTGTGGTATACAAATGTCTTAAGGAAATAATCCTGTGAATGTGTCATTGAAAGCAGGTGAGTTCTAGCCACTATGTAGTTGACCTGAGAGAAATACCATTGTGCAGAAATTGTAAGTAATCTCTAGTAAGCTGTTGCCAATTGGAAAGCTGTTGGGAGAATGAGACTATCATTCCCTACTTTTTGCGCATTACCTTTTCCAGTCTACCCCAATCCAGGAGTTATCAGCTCTTCAGCACGACTCTGCATGTTTGTCTGCTCAGTGTTGCCTCCCTCCTAGACAAGAGGAGTTGTTCTTTCTCTTGTCATGTCTCTGTTCACCATTCTTTCAATCTGGATCCTCCTTAGCTCAGGGTTCATCCAGAATCTACCCTTTTTCTTGACCCATAATCACTTAGAATGAACTAGATGTTTAGCGAATACCCAAGAATTTCCTGGAGCCTTTCCAGGACCCTCTTAGTGATATGCCTGTTAGGTAGTCGCCACCATTGCCTGGGAGGTGCTGTAAGCCTGGACCCCCCAAGCTGCTCTGTGCTTTTTGGAGGCTCCCCCAAGCAGGAGTGGAGAGTGTGGCTATATCCTTGTCTGATGGTCTTTGCTTAAAGGGTACCAGGATCTTCTTGATCACTTAATTTTTAATTGACAGTTCATGGTGAACACAGCTATACTTTCATTCTTGATTAATATTTCTCAACCTTGTACCTCAGTAAATCTAAGCAAGAGTCATTGTGTTTTACTCTAGCCATTTATTCATTCCAAAAGTCGTTTATAGACTCTTCCCTGTGTCTGGCATAGGCTTAATAGGTACACAGGGTACAATGGTCATAAAGCAAAGTCCTTGATCTTCAGAATTTGGAAGTGTAGTGAGCATACTCGGTATGTCTGTTTCTTTTGTCTTTAGATGTTTTCCCTGTATTAGTTTTCAAATTCTCATCAAGTGATCTCTTGTTGGGTCCACTGTGTTCTGTCTGGCAGTGCCACGCAGGAGTAATGGGAGTGGGTTTTCTAGATGCTCTGTCTGAAGGTGAAAGAGGATAGGGCAAGGCAGGAGGGAGACTGGACATTTCGTTCACTTTCCCTCCTAAGGTCAGGTGCTCAGAGTTTGTATTTCCCCACTAACCACTGTTTTGTTGATGTTGGGACTCCCATCCTCATATGCAGGAGGTTGATAAAACTGGTGAGCTACTGAGTACACCTCAACCACATGGGACAGTTTGAATGGTGAGGCTGGTTCTTGGTTAGTGCTTAGTTATTGGTGGAGGTGCCAATAGGTGGGAACAGCTTTGCTAGCTGCCAAGCACAAATGATGAAGGAGCTCTCAGGAATGGTGGCCAATGGGCTGAGGTATGGGCTCAGCTCACACATGGAGCTTATGTCCTGTGAATGACCATACATGTTGGGCAAGAATCTGGCCAGTCTCTTAGGTCTGTCCCAACTCTCTTTTGTGTGGCCCCTCCAGGTCTGGTCTCCTCTGCGTACATTCACAAACATCTGTCCAGGTCTACTTTCCCTCTTACGGTGGGCTGCTCTCCTCTGGTCTTTATATCACACTCTTAACTGTCTACTCAAGGAAGTCTACTTCTAACCCTAACCCTAACCCTCACCCTAACTAACACTAACCCTAATTTGAGTAGTTCTCTGTGCTATTGACTTTGTGGTGATTAAATAATCACCTCTCCCCATATTTTCAAATCAACCCCACCTCCTATGCCCAGCATCTTTGAAAGCTATGGCTCACAGATCAGAGTGACAGCATTGTGGGCATAAGACCAAAGGCTTTCTTCCTTTAGAGCTTAGCATTTGATTCTCTATAGTCTTTCTAATTTTTCTCTCAAAAACACCAGTTTTTATAATGTAATGATTTTTGTTTTTCACAATTTTCTGTACTGGTCAGCTTGATGTAAGATGGGTAAAGTACATAGCCTAGGTATGTAGTAGGTTATACCGTGTAGGTTGTAAGCACACTGATATTCCCACAGCAATGAAATTGCCTACTGAGGCATTTCTCAGGATGCATCTTTGTGTGTAAGTGATGCATGACTGTATAATACAGTAGAGTGAGCTCTGGTCACTGTGCTGGTTAGTAGATCTCCAGAGCTTATTTATTTTGAATAACTAAAATTTTGTACTCCAAAAATGGCCCTATTTTTCTTTGCTCCGTTACTGTCACCCACCGTTCTCTCTGTTTCTATGATGTCAATCACTTCAGATTCTACATATAAGTGTGATCAAATAGTATTTGTTATTTATAGTGACCAGTATTTTATTAGTTTTACTCCAGGTGGACTCTAAGGCTCACACCGTCTACATTCATCAGAAAATAGAAAAGTAGGCCAATAATTTTGTGAACATATTTTCTGAAAAACTGCAAGAAAATGTTTTATTTGTCTGAATTGCCAAGCAGGTTAAACACTCCTCCTGCAATTTCATTTAAGAGCATAAATATATTTCCCAAATCATTACAGATATCAATGAGTAAGTTCAGCCTCTGTATACAGTTAGTGACTTTGTATGTGGGACTCATATTTGATCATTAAAGCATGTATGTATCATAGTGTCTGAGCTCTGCAGTCCAATTCCTTCCCTGTACCCTTAAGGCCAGACCTTATTTTGCTCCAGCTTTGTGTGATGACCTCCTCCACTCCTGCCAGCCTTTTTGTCTGCATGGCCCCCATATGCGTAACTGAAATATCATGAATTCCAGATGAGTGGGATCCAAATTTGTGAGCTTATTCTATATGCTTATTAATTCCACTGCCCTACACAGGTGGAAATGTGGTTTTGAGTGATTTCTGGACACTGTGAATTTTTCCCATGCATTGCAAGGATGGAAAAAACATGTGCTAAATAACTGTGAACTGACTGACTGTAAAAACTCATAGAGCTCAATAGCTCTTAAATTTTCATAATGGCCTGCTTACTTTTGGTGGTCTTGTTAGTAGATTTCAGTGACCGTACTTTGGGATTCCATCTAATGGTAGAAGTATGAAATAACAGTGCTTTAAGGTTTGTTGAATGAGTTAATGCCTGAGAGGTGTCTTTGGCCTTTTTCACTCACTAAACAGCATTTCCTTGTCTCTTAGCTTATATTTAATACATTTAAGAAGACAAAAGAGGTTCTAAAGGGAATTCAAAAAAATGTACTGGACTGAGATTTTAAAATACGCCTAGTAAAATGCACCTAGTAAACATCAATTCCTGCCTCCATACTTAACACAGAAACCTAGGAGGTGGTCTGCTAGACTAGAAATAGTCCTGAAAGACCCCAGCTGCCATAGACAGACGGAGCCGTGCGTGTACGTAGAAAACAGAGTGGAAAAGCAAGGGCAGCATGAGGACAAAGGGGAGGCCAAAATGACTTCAAAAAAACGTAGATAATTGGTACAAAGTGCTCTTAATGTTTCCCTTAATTAATTAAGAGTTCCAATGAGTCAATTATTTGAAGTGGTCTTTTCTTTCTTTCTGGGTTTCTGGTTAAGAATATTGGTTGTGGTGCCAGACTTTCTGTCTTTGACTCTTAGGCCTCCTGTGTAATTTGGGGTGAGCTATTCATGTTTGTGGTTTCCTCCCCCAGGAGGGGGAGATGGCAACAGTATCTGTTTTTTAAACTTGTAGTGTGGATTAAATGAAATAATCCTTGTAAAACATTTAAATCCTGTGACACTCAGACAATAAATAGTACTAATTTATGGGTGCTTCTCTTTCTAAAGATGGTGTTGTTTCTTTATAATTATATATATTAATGATTTGGAATAAGTATATAATGAATAATGATGAGATCAGGGTAATGAACATTTCCCTCTGTTGAATATTTATCATTTTTTTTGTAGTGAAGACCTTTGAACTCCTCTGTTTTCTTCTTTATAAAATATATAACAAATTGCTCTGGACTACAGTCACTCCTTTGTGCACTGAACATTAGAATATTTTTTATTTTTGCTACTAGGGATTGAACTCAAGACCTTGAACTTGCCAGACAGGTGCTTGTGCCACTGAGCTATATCCCCAGCCCTAGAATTTCTTTTTTTAAATGACTGTATTTCAGTACTTGTTACCAAGCCTCCTTCTGTCCTTCCTCCCCTTCCCTTCCTAGTGACTACTATTCCACTGTCTATTTCTGTGAAATCAACTTTTTTAGCTTCTGCACACGAGTGAGAACATGTAGTATTTGTGCCTGGCTCACTTCACTTAACAGAATGTTGTCCAGTTCCAGATGGTGTTTTTGCTCTAGACCAGAAGGATGTGGTACATTTTCAAAGTGTTTTTTGCACAAAACATCTCACTTGATTTTTCCTACTTTCCTATAAGTTAGTAAATAGGAATAGGCCACAGTAACAAATAGATCCCCCAAACTTTAGGGTCGTAACTCAACCTCTACTTATTCCTTGTTAATGAAGCAACTCAAGGAAGATATTTTGGCCTGGGGGGCAGCTTTTTTCACATTTATGATCCTGGGTTTTTTGGCTTTGCCATCTTCAGTGTGGGGCTACCTGGGTCTCTTTTGATTGCCCACATGAGTAGGTGGGAGAGTGAAAGGTGGTACACTAAGTTTTTTGGTCTGGAAATGGCACTGATCATTCCTGGTGATATTCTCTTGGCTGGGAATGATAGTCCCAGTGGCCAGGCCTAACTACAAAAGACATGAGGATACGTACTGTAACTGTGTGTCCAGGAAGTATGGCTCCATGAGGAACGGCTAGAGGTCTCTGCCATACACCCATTGAACAGGAGGAAACTGGGCTCCAGGGAAGCTAACATGACTTTCTCAGTGTGGCATCAGTAGCCATCCTTTAACATGTTGGGATACAATGTGAATACTAGCTAGAATCATAATTAGTGTGGACAGAAAAGAAGAAAGCCTGAGGTAATCGTGAGTGCTGTGGTTGAGGTTTATCCCACACGTTAAAAATCTTAATCCCTGAAGTCATAAAGTAATGATATTTGAAGGTGGGGCCTTCCAGAGGGAACCTGGGTTAGATGAGGTCATGAGGGCAAAGCCCTCATAATGACATTAATGGCCTCATAAGAAGAGGAAGAGAAACCCCAGCTAGCACACTCACTCCGGGGTGCTGGCTATATGATACTGTGTGCTGTATTATGATGCAGAAAGCAGGCCGTTATTCGGTGCTGCACTGTTCTCTTGGACTTCCGAGCCTTTACAACTGTGAGCTCAACAAACCTCTATTCTTTATAAATCACCTCATCTGTGGTATTTGATCACAGCAACAGAAAAGGGACTAAGGCAGAAGGCTGTCTTTGGCATTTGGCTGGGGAATGCTGCTAGGTGAGTTCAGCACTGGAGTTTTACTTCCACTTTTCCTACACTTCTTGCTGTTTCTTTCCCCCTTTTGTAGCTGCCTAAGTGGGCCACTAGTCCTGGCTGGGAAGATTCGAATCTCCACTGAGATAAAACAGCAGCACCTCTCCAGTGCTATTATTGCAGGCATCCTGGCTGCGGGATCAAGGGGAAAACCTTGAATCAATTTGTCTCATGGAGGCCGAGGGGTTGGCTGTCTGCCTGTTACAACTTGTTAAAATGAACACTTAGACTTTGGGGACAGAGGAGTGAAGCCAGAGCTGTGGGGTGATTCTAGCCTCAGGTTCTTTTGTTGGTTTTAGGGACATTGGTGTCATAGTTGCAGGTTAGAGGGGGGTAATGCTGAGCCTTTCCCTCTTTTCCCTCACCTGAACCACTTCAAATTTGCTGGAATTTCACCCAGGCACTTTTCCCAGTCAAGCAGAGCCCAAACACTCTCCCAAACCTGTTTCTTCGGGGAGAGAGCTTCAGAAGTTTGTGGCTCCTCCTCTCCTGTGAAAGGTAATTAATGCTTAGGTTGCACAAGTTTCTGACCTAGTATGCCAGGGGTACCCATCCACCCTGGCCAATGGCCCACTGATTGGACAGGCCAACGAGTTTTCTTTCACTTCACATGGAAGCTGGTTGAAGTTAAACAGGAGACACATTTTGTTTCCTCAATAAATAAAAGTAAGGACCCTGTACGTGAATAAAAGTCACTCCCCTGAGGTTTTTAGGCATCCAAAAATAGTCCCAGGCTCCGCCAAGGCCCATGCAGCCAGAATTTCCATGGAAAGCTCTACTGGTAGGGCAGAGGCAGTGCCAGTGGGTGTACAAACAGGCCGCCTGGCCTGCCCCCACCCCTTCCTGTCTCAGTCACCGGGAGTTTTAGAAAACAGGGTTTTGAAATTGTGTTTATTTTATGGTTTGAGATAAAGTCAATAGCAGCCCTTGCAGCAATATTTATTGATTATAGTTCAATTTGAGAGCTGCAGGGGGTTGGGAAATGGAGGTAGATTATAGCAGATGGGGAAGGGGGAGTGGAGGAAGATTTGTCTCTGTTGGCCAGTCAGGACACATTTCTTAGAGAGAAGGAGAAAGGGAAAGAGACAGGAAGGGAGAGAGAGAGAGAGAGGGAGAAAGTGGGACAAGAAAATTATACTAAGCAATAATTGACAAGCCCAAGGTGAGGTGGTTACTGGCAGAAAACTATCTTCCAGTTTTTTTTTTTTTTTTACTTGTGACCCCACCTTCAGAATTCACCCTCTACCTCAAGGGCTGGTCCAGGAGATGCACAGCCTGGCTGCCCACCCAGCCCGCAAGCAGCTGCCAGCCATTGGCTTTTTCCCCTGCAGAGAAACCGTCCCAGTGGCTAGTGTCTGTCCACTCAGCACACCTTCCTGAGTTCTGATCTCAGGGAAGCTACTGGAAGCATAAGAAACAACAACCAAAACCTCAAATGGTACTACTGACCAGGCCAGGTGCTTTGTCTTGCTGTAGGTTACACCTTAGAAGTTGCTGTGACTCAGAGGATCAAAGCTGGAAGTTTCAGAAAAGCAGATTTAAAAAATAAACACTTTTTAAAAAACACTTTTTTTAAGGGGGAGGTGTAGTGAATATTTTTAGTTATTAAAATTTAGCTCTGTTTGAGACAGTGCATAGTTGTTTTAAGAATGCATTTTTAAAAAAATAAATTAAATGTGCCTCCCTAAACAAAGGTGACTGTAAAAAAGGGTTCTGGAGGTAAAATGAGAAAACCCTCCAAGAGTTACCTCCAGCTGGTAAGAGAAGCAAATTCTCTTTCTGGTCATCTCATAACTTAACTTCATCTTTCTCACATGCCTGGACTGGGAGCGGGGGTGCAGAGAGTTAGATCAGCATCTCCGGGGGAAGCTGCATGGCTAATCCTGGAGAATCTCAGTAGCTTTACTTGGTGAGATGATCAATTTTGAAAGCATGAGAGACCAAGGCATGTCATCGTAGTTCCTTTGACTATATTGGCTGGAAAACAAGAAAGCTCGTTAGCTATGAAAAGTTCGGCTTATTTTTATTCTGAAGTCTTCAAAGAAATAGTTTGAAGAGGGCATCCTGGGCACTTAAATTTTCAAATGAAACTATCTTCACAGTAACATAAGACATTTTTCTTACAGCTGAGGAAGAACTCGTGTATTGTAAAGGCCAATTCCACTTGGGCTGGAAGCTTGTGTTTCGCCTGGCAGGCTGAGATTTTGTGAAAGTGTCCATTTCTCATGCTTCTCTTCCTGATCACCTTTCTGGTTCAGTTCTAGCTACATACATAATTAAAGGGCAGTTGGGTCATATTCTGTGTGTTTGGATATCGAAACTTTTAGATATTTGGTTTGCTAGAAGAGTATCTAGTATCCCTCAAGAAATGTTTATCTGGTTAAAGAAACATTTTATTGTGAATGTTCAAGAAATCGAATCTGTTTGTAAATTCATGTCTACGTAATGGGAAAACATCTGGATAAGTGGCAAAAAAAAAATCAGTGGGTAAAGGGGGTTGTGTTTTACAGGAGTTCAGGTTTTCAGGTGTTAACATATACTGGAAGTGCCCCTGTCATATCCCACAGTGTTGTTTCTTATGTAATCATGTCTCTCCTTTCAGTGTTCAGTCACAAGGACAGAAATCTCAGTAAACAAACTCATCTTCACCACGTGCAGACATTCATGTTAATCCTTTGCAGCCTTTATCCTTGTCATTGAAAGTGGCTCGCTTGTGTCCCCATGAGGAAGTTTTTTTCTTTTCCAGTGGCAATTTCTGTTGTCTTCAGGTTGATGTGCTGGAATTTCCCGTAATCAAAACCATGAACTGTCTTATGCTTTGGAGGATGCCTAGACTTTACTCCTAATTTGAAGGTGAAGAAATCGAGCCCAGGATGGCAAAGAGACTTTGCTCATCTCAGTGTCGATCTAAGTATTGTCTGCTGCTATGGTTTCATGTGGTTTGAATGTGATTTCTTCGGTTTCATGCATTGGAAGTAATACAGTTCTCATGGGTCCTCCCTTAGCTCTTTCGAGACTATTATTATAAAGGCTCAAGGCCATCCTTTTTGTGCCCTTTCAATTCCTGTCTCTCCTTGTGATCATTCTTTCTTACACGTATTCCCAGCATGTAGCCATTTGTCATATGAAGCAGAGTAGAGCCATTTTCCTTGAACCTCTTAAACTCTCAGCTAAAAATAAACCTTTTAAAAATAAGAGTGCTCAGCCTCACTTGTTTTGCTATAGCAATAGAAAATGGACTACTCTACCTACTTTGTTGTTTAAGTGTTTCTCAGAATTATCACCACTGCTTTCCTCCAATAGCTTCTACCCAAGGCCAGCACTCAGCAGGTTCCTTTGGACCTTATGGTAATGTCCTCACTTGTGGTCTCTTCTTATTTAGATCTGCCCATGTGACACTGACCCTTTCTACTAGAGATCAGTCAACTTAAAACGTGAATGTGTCCAGTGCTGCTTCTGTGCTCAGTATCTTCCTTGATGCCCATTATCCTCAGGAAGAGTTCCCAGCTTCTTAGCCCAGTGCCTCAGCATCTCTGTGACTTGACCTTCATCTTGTTTCCATTCTTTTCATCTTACTCTTTATATTCTCTTAGTATTGAGCTGCTCGCAGTACCCCTATTGTGCATCTATATCACCAAGGACTTCTTCATCTGAATTTTTCCCATATTATTGCCATTTGAGGTTTTGTTTGAGGTATTGCCATTTCAGTATGACATTTTGGTTGCAAGCAAATGAAGTTTACCCTGGGTGATTGAGGCAGAATATGAGTTAATTAAAAGACTAGCAGCTGGCCTATAGAATTCCTCTAATGGCAGGAAAACTAGATCAGAGGATAACAGCGGAAACCATCACCCAAATCACTTTCTAGCATGGGTCTTCCAGGGTCACACTGCTGCTATAGCCCTTGACATTGTAGTCTGTACCTTGACTGAGGTTTCTGGGGGCTGCCTGGGGGCTACTCTACCACAACTGTCTTTGGAAACTAGATTTCAGATGGCTGCTCAGAGTGTCAGGAATAATCTGTTGTGACCTGTGTTTCTTTGCGTCATTAGCTCCTGATTCGCATTGGCACATGTGTCTGATTGCTTAAACCTAAGTTACACGTCTGCTCCCCAATTGCACAGGAGCAAGGAAAGAGTTTCAGGAATGTTTGCTTTCTATAATGAGAATACAATTGAGCCTCTATGGAAGGGGAATTCCCCAAATAAAGGAAGGCAGTTCACATGCTGAGTATCTCAAAGAATGACCACTGTCTGTAATAATTCCTCAGATTTTACTTTTATGAGCTGTCCACTGTCCTCTCATGGCTTACTTGCAGTGCTTTGTGCCATTTCATTCACCTGTATAAATTTGTCTCCTGTCCCATATAAGCACAGGTGTCTTTGACCTAGGAAAGTCTTCCTTGCACCGCAGATTGGAATTTGTATTTTCTTTAGGCTTTTGTGCCTATTTTCCCTCCCTGTCCATTAGTATGTTTGCAGTATATAATAAATACACTCATAATGGGGAGGTGACACATATACATATCACATCTTGGTCCTTTTTACTTCTCCTTCCCTTCCCCTCTGTTTTGTGTCACCCCATCTCCAGACCCCTCTCCCGTCTCCATGAGGTCTATTTCCATGTCCTATAATCTATATTTTATTTTACTTTTTAAGTTATTTGTACTTCAGAACTATTTACACCTTGTTACTTATGAAATTTGTGTTCCTGCTGAGGTATTTGTGTCTGCTTCTCACCAGTAAACTCCACAAGGACAAGTCCTGTATCTTAATCACACCCAGCACCTAACACAGCAATATGCTTTTACCACATGCCCTGTAAATTCACTCATTACTCACTGTTGAACTGAATGGAACTGAATTGTGGAAGATTACACAGGAATCAGTGGTGGACATGGAATAAAACCAAATCCCCTGACTTCATTGTTTCTAACATAGCAGAAATAGGGACATTTCTACTTTTTTCCTCCCTTCCACCCTAATCTTTATTTACTTCTACTCATGGTTTAGTTTCTGTCCCATTAGATTCCTTTCCCAACCACTGCCATGGCAAGTGGTTGAAGGAACCCAAATATATTAGTTTGTAAACTACCACCCTGCTAGGGAAGCATGAAAGTCTTGGATACAGAGCAGATAAATATTGTAAACCCAAATATCAAGTTCAGTCATCCAAGTATTATAATCCTCTTTTTAGTTTTCCTCACAATCCAAAATGTTATATTTGTAATCCCATTGAGATGTCATTGGAATCCCAGCAAGTTAATTCCAATCTAACACCACCAATACAACCCATGGTGAGAGTAAAGACACTAAGACATATTCCAAGTTAAGGGCCAAGGGGTCCTAAGCCCAGTCATTGTGAGGACATGTGGACAAAGGTCTTGATCCTAGGCCTCTCCCAGAATTTATTATCTTGTGAAAAAGAGGGTGGGGTTCTTCACCCCCATGAAGTCTCCCAGAAAGCAGCATCTCGGCCTGTCTCTCTGGGACCTGAAAGTCTCGGACCTGTAGAGTAGCCTGGGCTGTTTGGATGGAAAGTCTGCGCAGACCTGAATCTTGGCACTACTCTTTGGGACTTGTAGGCCCACCCTTCATCCGCAAGGAACTGCCTGGAGATTGGCATCTGGGCCGGGTCTGTTTGGGCCCGTAGCCCCACCCTTCACCCCCAGGAAGTCTCCCAGAAAGCAGCATCTCGGCCTGTCTCTTTGGGATCCGAAACTCTCGGACCCGCAGAGTGGCCCGGGCTGTTTGGATTGGGAACATTGTGGAGACTGACATCTTGGCCAGGTCTGTTTGGGACCAGGAACTTTTCAGAAACCAACATTCTGGCCTGACTCTTTGGGACCTGTAGGCCCTTCACTCGCAGGGAACCTCCTGGAGACCTGCCTGGGACAAGGCACGGAGGCCTGGCCTGCCTGAGATTCCACAGGCTCCAGGGTGGCCACACCCAGCATTCACCTTACAACTTAGGGAGCCAGGAGCCCACAGAGGGGAGTTAGGA